>WAAG01002429.1:0-20000 GCA_013390105.1 Tichodroma muraria | reverse complement strand
CCTTCCAACCCAAACTATTCCAGTGTTTCTGTGATTCCTGCCCCGGGGCTGCCGGACTGATGGTGTCAGAGCAGGTGCTGCCCCTGGCCTGTGCCTGAGGCCCAGGCTGGAGGGTGGGGAGGGCAGGGTGAGCCAGGGTGAGCAGGAGGCTCAGGGGGTTCCTGGGGCACAGCTCCTCCTCCAAACCACCTCGTGCCTGGGTTTGCTGCTGGCGAGGCTGAGAAGCTGAAGTGTGGCTGAACTGTAACCTTGTCACCTCTCCAGCAAGGCACAGCACCTGCACACCTCTGCTCAGGGGGGATGTGACATCAGAGCTCGTGCCAAAGCTGATGGGTTTGGGTTCACAGTGGTTTCCTGCACGTGCCTGCTGTGTGATGGGGCTCTTGGGCTGTATGAAACTGATGCCTGGAGAGGCTCTCTGGAACAGAGGCTGGGCAGAGTCCCAGGAATAAAGCAGGTATTTATGGAAAGGCCTTCACAGGATGCACCTTGGGCACTGCAAGAGCCCGGCCGGGGCTGCACCCAGGATGGAGCCCAGATGGAGCCCGGGTCACGAGTTCTCACACTTTTATCAGCTCTGGGCCATTTCCAGATTGGGCTCAATTGTCCAATTCCAGCCCCAGGTGATGCAGTCCCAGCCTCCCAGATTCTCTGCTCCATTCCCTGCTGGTGGCACTCTCTGGGCTGAAGCTGCAGCGGTGTCCTTGGCTGTGGGGCTGGAAAAGGATTGTTCTGTGTGCCTGAGCTGGGAGGAGAAGCTGCTGACACTTCCTGTGGGGTTCAGAGTCACAGCCCAGGGCAGGGCAGAACGGGGGGATGTGGAAGCTGAAACTCAAGGCACCACTGGCAGGACTCTGCTGTCAGCCAGGCCCTCCCTGCCCTGGGGTCCCGCTGCAGTGTGAGCCTGTGCTGGGCACTGAGGAGCAGGCTGGGCAGTCCAGCTCCTGCACATCTCTGCCCTGCAGGTGGATGAGCTGAAGGCCAAGCTGGCTGCCCAAGAGGTGGAGCTGAAGCAGAAGAATGAGGATGCTGACAAGCTGATCCAGGTGGTGGGGGTGGAGACAGAGAAGGTGAGCAGGAAGAAGGCGGTGGCCGATGAGGAGGAGCGCAAGGTGGCCCTCATCACCCAGGAGGTCGAGCAGAAGCAGAAGGACTGTGAGGAGGACCTGGCCAAGGCTGAGCCTGCCCTGGCAGCTGCCCAGGCTGCTCTCAACACCCTCAACAAGGTAGGGTGCGGATTCCCAGTGTTTTTCCTCTGTGCTGGGGGAGAGGGGCTGTGTCGTCTGATGGCATTGTATTGTCCCTCCTCCAGCTTCCTCCCTGCTGGTGCTTTAGTGTTTGAAAAAGATTGGATGTGGCACTGAGTGCTGTGGTTTAGTTGACAAGGTAGTATTTGGTCACAGGTTGGACTTGATGATCTCAAAGGTCTTTTCCAGCCTGGTTAATTCTGTGATTCTGGGGTTCCTGGTAGAACTCGGAGCACCCCTGAGGCTGCACCATGTTTCCCTTCACTCATTGCCACGGAGAGGAGCAGACAAAGCTGATCCAATGGATGATGCCACTGGGAAAACGTGTGATCAGGAGATAAGCGTTGCTCTGATTGCAGGAGATTGGTTTTGGGAAGACATTTTGTGCCTTGGAAGGTTTATCCTTCAAGGATGCTCCAGGAGTTCCCATTTGGTGTGGCACTCAGTGCCATGGTTCAGTTGAGGTGGTGTTAGGTCATAGGTTGGACTTGATGATCTCAAAGGTCTTCTCCAACCTGGTTCATTCTGTGGTTCTGTGATGTGCCTCAGAGATGCACCTGCAATTTGTTTTGGTCTGCAGATCATGCAGTGTCCTGGGGCAGCAGCCTCCCACTGCACACAGCTGGAAAACCACAGCTGGAAAACCCCCAATCCCAGCAAGGCCTCAAACCATGGCTCAATCCTAGCCCTGCTGGGGGACGGGAAAGCACCTTGGAGCCATCCAGGATGGGGATTCTGTTGGACTGGCTTTTGGGAAGGAGGTAGCTTTGCTCTGCTCTGAATTTCCTTCGTGGGAGGGAAAGGACTGCGCAAAAGCAAAATGTTTGTCTCTCTGTTAGTTCCACGTTCATGCTGGAGCTGTAGAATCTCTCATTAGGCAAAGATGGGGGAAATGCTGGGATTTTCTCCAGGGAACTGTAAAGCAGCAGTAGCAGAGCAGTGGAAGCCATGGTGTCCTTTACATGCTGGCTGGAGATGTACCAGAGAGCCCGACCTGCTCACTGACATGAATAATCAACGATGTTCATGTGTGTTTGTACAGTTTCTGCCCAATTATCTCAGCCATATTCCTTGGACTGCAGGGTTATATGCAACATTAACAAGGAACACAGAAAAGCTGTTGAGTAGAATCCAATAATAAATCCATATAGTCAGTGAGGATGTGGATACGTGGGCATTTCTGTGATGGTGTCACCTGCCAGAGCAAAGGAAGAGCACCCATGGCCACTGGGACGTGTCCAGGCTGTTTCCTCCTCATCAGCTGCACCTCAAACCCACCTTGATTTCTGCTCCTGTGTTTGTGCTGGGAGGATTACTCTTCTGATGCTTTAAATAATCCCTCTCAGGAGAGCTGGCCCTGCTCAACCTTGCCAGGGTTAATTCTCTCTGTGTTCCTGACAGTTTAAACTTTCCTTTTCCTTTTTTTTTTTTTTTTCCATGTGAACCAAGAAGTGACGGTGGGTTGGCTCAGCCTGGCTTGGGCTGTGTGGGTGGGACCTGCTGCAGCCCCTCTGTCCCCTGCTGTAATGCCTTTTGCAGGGGCTGGTGGCAGTGAGAGTGACTGAGACAAACTGAGAATCTATTTAAAGTGTTATGGAGAGATAAGTCTATACATATATGAGATAATTACATGTATATGGATGATAATTAAGGTAATTGGTATGTGGACAATGATGAATGGCATGTGGGTTGTGATAGACCCAGTGCAGAGCACCTGCAAAATAAAAAACTGCAAAGCCAGGTGTGATAGCGAGTTTGAAAATTTGGGAAATCAGGAGTTAGAGACAAAAATACCCTTTTGGCTCCTCCAGTGCAGTTTGGCCTGGACTTTCTCAGCAGCTGCATTCCCTGAACCCTGAGGGCTGCAGGATGTGGGAATCACAGGGTGGCTTTTGTGTTGGCATCTCAGCTTGGGCAGGAGGGAGCATGAAGGGAAGCTCTGAAGGTTGTTTTAGAGTTATTTCTACAGGTTTCATTCTCATTTATCCTTATTTCTGAGAGGGCATAAAACCTCCTGCTCCCCCAGGAGCCTGGGCAGGAGCAGTGTGCTGTGCTGGTCCCAGGTGGGATGTCAGGAGCAGGCAATGGAGCAGGTGAGCTGCAGACATGCAGAGCAGTGATCTAAAGGCAGCACTGCTGGGGCCGAGAGGAGCCCAATTTATCAGATTGATAGCCTGGGAGCCTGACTCTATTAGTGGCAGAGTGAAAAGAAAGCCCATTCATTTTTATCTAACAACCTTGTTTTCCCCTTTTCAGACCAATCTGACAGAGCTGAGGTCCTTTGGGTCACCTCCTTCTGCTGTCAGCAACGTCACCGCGGCCGTGATGGTGCTGACGGCCCCAGGAGGGAAGATCCCCAAGGACAGGAGCTGGAAAGCTGCCAAAGTGGCCATGGCAAGGGTGGACGGCTTCCTGGACTCCTTGATCAAGTTCAACAAGGAGAACATCCACGAGAACTGCCTCAAAGCCCTCCAGCCCTATCTTCAAGACCCCAAGTTCAACCCCGAGTTTGTGGCCACCAAGTCCTCGGCGGCGGCCGGGCTGTGCTCGTGGGTGCTCAACATCGTGCGCTTCCACCGCGTGTTCTGCGAGGTGCAGCCCAAGAGGCAGGCCCTGGACAGGGCCAACGCCGAGCTGGCAGCAGCCCAGGACAAGCTGGCCACTGTCAAGGCCAAAATCGCCGTGAGTGCCCTTGGGGGGACCTGTCCTGCTCGTCCCTGCCTGGGGGGAATGCTCTCCTTGGGGCAGAGCTGCTGCTCAGTACTTGTGCTCTAAAGCAGGGGGTGGGATTCCAAAGGTTTGGGGGTTGCAGGGTTTGCTCTCCCTCCTGTTGCACTGGCAGCCCCAAAATCCAGCCCTGTGCTGGGCTGAGCCCCCAGCGTGGGCAGCAGGGGAGGGGAGGGGATTCCACCCCTGTGCTCAGGTGAGACCCCACCTGCAGAGCTGCCCCAGCCCTGGGGCCCAGCACAGGAAGGACCTGGAGCTGCTGGAGAGAGCCCAGAGGAGGCCATGGAGATGCTCCAAGGGCTCGACCCTCTGCTCTGGAGCCAGGCTGGGAGAGCTGAGGGTGTTCGTCTGGAGAGGAGAAGCTCCAGGGAGAGCTCAGAGCCCCTGCCAGGGTCTAAAGGGGCTCCAGGAGAGCTGGAGAGGGACTGGGGATGAGGGATGGAGGTTCGGGATACAGGGAACGGTTCCATACTGAAGAGGATGAAATTTAGGTTAGTTAAAGGGAAGGAATTGTTCCCTGTGAGCGTGGGGAGGTCCTGGCACAGGTGCCCAGAGCAGCTGTGGCTGCTCCTGGATCCCTGGAAGTGCCCAAGACCAGGCTGGACAGGCCTTGGAGCAGCCTGGGGCAGTGGAAGGTGTCCCTGCCCTGGGAGGGGGTGGAAAAGTCTGGTCTTTAGGATCCCTTCCAGCCCAAACCATTCTGTGAATCTGTGACAGAATATTGCTGCTTTCTAAATTTCCTCTGTTCTCCAGCCTTGCTTGCACCCAAAGAGGAAGGCTAAATATGAATCCTTATCATTCCCACCTAATGTTTTAAGTGTAATTTACCTCTTCACCTGGGTCCTCAGAAACCTCAGAATCTCCAACCAGTGTGTTCCCAGTGTGCTGCAGGGGACAGGGGCTGGAGGCTGATTCAGTGCTGGGAGCACAGAGCTGGGCTGCTGCACACTCAGCCCCTGGTTTTGCAGGATGACAACTGCACTTGCAGGAGCCTCATTTGTCACGGCACAGCTCCCTGGCAGCACATCTTGGATGTTATTTGGATTTTTGCTACTTAAAAAAAAAAAAAAATTAAAAAAAAAAACCTGAATAGAAGAAATTACAGCGTGATTAAAAGTGCATTTCCACAGAGTATAGAGTGAGGCCTTTATCATTTTCCTTCAGAAAATTATCTCTATGTGAAAACACATCCTGCTTTATCCTGCTTTTCTCCCTGCTCCCTCCCAGCACGGTACCTGCTAAGAGCAGGGTGTGGGAAGCAGCTGCTCCAGCACCTCCCTGGCTTTAGGTGGTTTGGGATCTCTCTCTGGGAGTGGGATCCCCTCCGTGGCCGGGCTGGACCCGCAGCAAGGGCGGGGTCCCCGTGAGTGAGGTCCCTCTGCTCCCCTCACCCCTTCCTCCAGCACCTCACCCTGTTAGAAACGCATCACTCTTTTGATGTTTTCAAGGGCTTACTGTTCTTAAAATGCTTACAACGCTTTTTAACTAAAAATACGAGAAAATGGTGCTGAACTCGCCGGTTGCCCCTTCCTGCTGCAGATGAAAGGAGGCACCTGAAGCAGGGATGGATTTAGAGGGCTTTGGTGTCTAATTCTCCCACCTCAGATGTGCCATACAGTGCTGGGGAACTTTTTTCATCCCTTTATGCTGCTCTTTTCCAAAGCTTTTTATGCCTGTTTCTTTTGGGCTTTTTTGTGTTTTTGTTTTTTTTTTTCTTCAAAGGAGTGGGATTTTGTTAAAGAAAATTGCAATCTTTGGGGAGATTACTGGCGCTGCTCTGGCATGCTCTAGCAAAACTGCCTGGTTTGGGAGCCTTCTCCTCTCTGCAGATGGGGAATGATGCAGGGCAGCGTGGGATGGATGTGGAGGTATATCCTTGCTTATCTGGGATATCTTGGATGGCTTCACTGCTGTGTGCTGATTCATACCTGCTCACAGCTGGGCCCCAAACTGTCTCATACTCATTTTTATTAGTAAATGAGAAAATTTCCATTGACCAAAACGTTAAGGACTTTCTGTCTTCTTTGCCTGCCTGGAATTGAGTGCTGTGCGGTGGGGCTGGTGGAGGTAGGAGTGAAAGGTGTGTCCACAGCTGCACACAGCTGTATTTGTGTGCCCCCCCTGGTGGGGTCCTGCAGGCCTGATATATGCATATATTCTATAGAAACTCAATTATCAGATCGTGCTTTTATAGTGGGATATGATATTGATGCTTAAAGTTTTTCTGTTCTGCTTTGGTGTGCAGCTTTTAGCTTTATACTAAGGGTTATTAGGATCTTTTCACAGGGTGGTGAAGACAAAACAATCCTATTCCAGCTGGGGACTTGAGGACAATTTCTTCAAACTTCAGGCCCAAAGCATAAACAACGTGAAAAGAGGAGGGTGAGCAAGCAAGCAAGGAGGATGAAACTTCATAATTTGAGGCTATTAATTAGACAGTTGACTTCTGTATGCAAATGGACTGAAACATATAAAAATGAGAGAACTCATGACCAAGCCCTTCTTTGATTCCATCTTGGAGCCATCCAGGCAGAGCCACGACTGTGGCACTGCTATTGCCAGGGTGTGGCCTTTGAAGGCAGCTCAATAAATACCCACTTTATTCTTCTTAACTCTGTCTAGCCTCTCTTCTAGCTCAGGCATCAATATATACGAGCCTTTGCAGGCTCATAGATCCACATGCACACAGGGACAGAACTTTTTGTGTTATTGTTCCAAGGCAGGTCAAGGAGAGGCTGCTTTGTGTTTGCCAGTATCCAGGAGAGCGGCAGAGATTTCAAATATAATCCTTTTTCATTTTTGGGTTTGTTTCTAGTGTGTAGCTCAATGTTAAAGTGATTTACAAGCGGTTTAGCCTTAAGCAGTCTGCATTGGGTGCAGATAAAATCAATTATTACTTCTCTTATCAGAAGTGAAATGCTCCAAGTGCTTGTGGGAGCTGTTGGTTTGGTTTAGATCCGAGTGTGAACAGCTCTGTCCAAGCAAAGGGCTCTCCAGTTTTTTCCGCAGGGGCTTTGGCCTCTTCCTGCCCCTCCCAGCCCTGTTACCTGCACAGGACATGGCCCCACCTCCCTGGGGGCTCCTGGCACACTCTTGGGCAGCTCTCCGAGCAGAACCATTTAATTCACTTGTTATATTCCTTGCTGGAAACAGTGAGAGGGCATGGTTCGGAGATGGTTCAGGCAGAGCTCCAGGAGCCCCTTGGGGATTTGAGCACGACTTGGGGAATCAGCAGAGCCTCAAGGACTGGTCAGAGGCAGGGGGCTGTAGCATCAGGAAATATCAGATTTGGGCTCCTCAGCTGCCTGCTCGATGCTCAGCCATAGCACTTGTCATCAGGGCTCAGTCAGAAGCCCCAAATAAATTCATTTTGTGTGTCCTTTGCCTCTGCCTGTGCTGAGGGTGTGGGTTCCAAGCAGTGGCCCAGCCAGCCCAGCCCTGCTCTGTGCTGGCTCCTGGTGCCATCCCTGGGTGGATGAGCTGGGCTGGAGCTTGGCCAGCTGTGGACAAGGGTTTGCCTCAGGATCCCAGGATAGTTTGGGCTGGAAAGGATCACAAAACCATCCACTACCACCCCCTGCCATGGGCAGGGACACCTTCCGCTGTCCCAGGCTGCTCCAAACCCTGTCCAGCCTGGCCTTGGACACTTTCAGGGATCCAGGGGCAGCCACAGCTGCTCTGGGCACCCTGTGCCAGGGCCTCACCACCCTCACAGCCAGGAATTCCTTCCCAAGATCCCATCCAAATCACCCTCTGGCAGTGGAAAGCCATTCCCTGTGTCCTGTCCCTCCATCCCTTGTCCAAAGTCCCTCTCCAGCTCTCCTGAAGTCCTTTAGGGCTTGGAAGGGGCTCTGAGCTCGCCCTGGAGCCTTCTCCTCTCCAGGCTGGACACCTCTGGCTCTCTCAGTCTCCCGAGCAGAGAGGTCCAGCCCTTGGAGTGTCTTCATGGCCTTTTGGACTCCTCCAACATCTCCAGGTCCTTCCCGAGTTGGTAAAGCCATGCTGTCGCTGACTTCTCCTGGTTTTTTGTTTTTTTTTTTGCTGCTGACTTCTCCTGGTTTTTTTTTTTTCTCCGCAGCGCCTCAACGAGAACCTGGGCAAGCTCACGGGCAGGTTTGAGAAGGCCACGGCAGACAAACTCAGGTGTCAGCAGGAAGCTGAAGCCACAGCCTGCACCATCGCCCTCGCCAACCGCCTGGTGAGTGCCCGCAGGGGCAGCCCTGGTGGCACCGGAGCCTGGGGAGGGGCCAGGGCTGGGCTGAGCCCTGCGCACGCAGCACGTTCCGTCCTCCCGTGTTCTTGGAAACGTTTCCTGCACTGCAGCAAGTTTCAGGAATGGAAAAATGCTTTTGCAGCAGCTGTTTCCATGCATCAGGGCAGCTCTGTGGTTAAAGTGCCTGGCTGTGCTGCTGTCACAACTCTCACCTCCTTCCTGGGGCTTAAATGTGTGAGCAGGTACTGGTGGGCAAAAACGATGTGAGTCAAAAATGGTGTCATAAAAACAAAGGTGTGAGTGTGCCTGTAGCTTTGCAGGTTCTGAAATGACAGGAATTAGAGTGAAAAGCTCTCTAAAAGCCTCAGTCTCCTCCAAGTCAGAATACAAAGGTATTTTGAGAGGGGCCTACAAGGAGCTCCAGACGGATTTTGCATCAGGAACTGTAGTGACAGGACAAGGGACAATGGGTTCAGGTTGGAAGAGGGGAAATTTAATTTAGATATATGGAAGAAATCCTTCCCTGGGAGGGTGGGCAGGCCCTGGCACAGGTGCCCAGAGCAGCTGGGGCTGCCCCTGGATCCCTGGCAGTGCCCAAGGCCAGGCTGGACAGGGCTTGGAGCAGCCTGGGGCAGTGGGAGGTATCCCTGCCATGGCAGGGGTGGCACTGGATGGGCTTTGAGGTCCCTTCCAACCCCATCCATTGCAGGGTTCTGTGATTGTATGGCACCACATAGAATCATGCTGGTTACACCTCTTCCCCACCCCATGACGGGAACAGCTCCCAGTCTCAACAGTTCTGTGATTTTATGCTGTCAACAATTCATCATTTGTGCAGTGTAGGGAAGGAACTCCTTGCATCCCAGCTTCCTGCTGTGCACCGCACACCATCTCCCGTGTCACCCTGGCTTTGATCTAGCAATAGGACCTGACAGCCCTCACTGATGTGCAGCTCATTTGACATTCAGGACGTGTCACTGGCGTGTCTGTGGGTAGAAATGAGTTCCCAGACTTTGAAACAAACACCTCTGAGGTTGTGTAAAGAATGCAACTGAACGTGGAGAGCGATGCTTTGGATTGACAAATGAACCTGGGGGTTGAGGCAAGCCTGGCTCTCACAGTGCCAGATTGGCATCTCATGAACTCCAGGTGGCCTAAGGAAGGTGGTCCAGGATCCAAGGGACAGGATCTGTGCCCCACAAAGGGAGGCTGGCTGATGAGTGGTGTTTGTGAGTGGGTGTGTGCTAATGCAGAGGAGGAAATTTAGTGATGACAAATGCTAAATAACGTGTGCAGGGAAAACAAACTGTAATCATGCAGTTACATGGATAGGGCCTAATTGCACTATTATCACTCACAGAAGAGCTCTTGGAGTTGTTGCAGAGAGTTCTCAGGAACAGCAGTGTGGCACTTGACAGGAGGAAAAAAGACACTGAATATTACTAATTAGTAGGAAAAAACTCAGGAAACAGGAGTTAAGCATCATTGTATTGGGTCTGTCAGTGCCCACAGCCCACGTGTGGTCACCCTGTCTGAGAAGGCTGCGGGCAGCCTAGAAAAGCTACAACAAAGTACATAACCACTTCCCTATGAGAAGAGAGGGAATGGATTAGGGCTCTTCATTTTGGTAAAGGTGTAGAGGGGATGGATGCGACAGATGCCTCTAAAATCATGACTGGTGTGCAGAAGGTAGGTGAGGAATGGTTGTTCCCTCTCTGTCATTATCAAAGAGCCAAAGGCAATCCAAGGAGTAGCTTTTAATTTGCCTCATGCTAAACAGAAAGAATTCCAATGACTTCTAGGATCTGAGGTGGGAGGCACCTGGGATGTCTTGAATATATTAAAAGTGGCAGTAGTGTGTGATCCAAGCAAAGGAGAAGAAAAGACCTCCAGGACCTAAGGAGATAAAAAGTAACCTGAAAAAATTAATTGGGAGTATGGAAGCACCTCCAGGTACCAGGAAAATCAGATCAATAAAGACTTCTTGGTCTTAGAGGGGCTGTGGGATTAATATGGGAGCTGACCTCAAGGAGAGTGGAGGGAAGACCTATGATGCTTCATCTATAAAAACTACAAAGGAAAGATGGAAGAACTGGACTCTGCCCTGTAACTGGAGTTGAGATTAAGGATAATTTATGTATGATCCTTAAAAGTGACCAATAACTTAAAAGCAGTTGTCTGCTTCTTCTTGAAGAAGTGGGATGAGATATGTGGGCTGAGACGAGAGCCTGTCCAGCTCCAGCTGGACTCCAGCAAATGTCCAGAACAGAGCAGGGCAGGTGTAGCCTGTGCTGCCTGATCCTTGATGATTTCCAGCTTTCATTCCACTGTAAGGAATATGACCTTCCATGAGAAGACAGACTTCCAAGAGTGAGAACATAAAACTGGCAATTCCTCCACAGAGAGAGGCAGCGTTGCTGTAGGTGGAATAACTGGATGGTCTAGAGATGGGAACCACAGGAATGGGATGAAGCTCAGTGATGCAAGATGCAGAGCTGTACCTATGGGCCGAGAACAGATTGTTCACCTCTAAACCAGGAGCCCAATGCAGCAGCCAGGGAGGCTTGGATGTGTCGGATCAGGCTTTGCCCTATACATTGTGCATTTCCTCCCTAGGAAAGGCTGCTGTGGTTCTAGTCCTACCATGAGTATCTTTCTAGCAATGCTAAAGGGACATCAGCACAGTCTGAGACCAGCAAAGGCACTGGGGAACCTCTGCAGCTCTGTGAGGAGGGTGGTGGCTCATGTTTGTGCACAGCAGCTCAGCTGGGGCAGATTTAGGGACAGCTCTGAGGTCAGGTGGGGCAAAGAAAAGCTGAGGCTTCCTTTTCTTTCTGCAAGAGGTGTTCTGTTAGTTCTTGTGCTCATCAGAATAAACTGCCCAGAGAAGCTGTGGCTGCCCCTGGATCCCTGGAAGTGTCCAAGGCCAGGCTTGACAGGGCTTGGAGCAGCCTGGGACAGTGGGAGATGTCTCTGCCCATGGCAGGGGTGGCACTGGATGGGCTTTAAGGTCTCTTGCCACCCAAAGCATTCTGTGATTCTGTGATTCCATGAATCACAAATGAGCTGGTGTGTAGGAGGTCACACTGCTCCGCAGTGATGATGTCAACTGTCTGTAAAGAATTGTAAAAACGATCCCAAGCGAGGGAGGGATGAAACACCAGGCAGATAAATGTAATGTAAAGTACATTGGAGAAATGAGGTTTTACTTCACATGCCCTGTAAGTGATGCTGAGCTGATTGTTATCACTCAGGAATGAAAGGATGGAGTTAAGAGTGCTGTGAGCTCTGTGCTCCCAGAAGCAAAAAGCCCTCACCAAACCCAAAGCCCGTCTGAAACCGGATATTGGGGTTTATTAGGAAAAGAAGGGAGAACAAAACAGAAAAATCCCCATCTTGCTCTATGAATACCTTCTAAATAAATCTTGGATGTGCAGCATTACCGCCATCCCCTCTGCTGCACCTCAAAGGCTGGAGGAGAATGGGAAATGGTGCAGAGACAGCAACAATAAAAGAAACCGGATAATAAAGATTGCATCACTCGGTGCAGATAAAGATTGCAAGGAAAATCAAAAGGCTGCTTCTGTGTGAGGAATTATTGAAGAGGCTAAAGCTCTTCAACCTGAAAAGAAGACAGCAGAGGGGTACTGAGGGCTTGGAATCCTGAGTGGTGCAGAGAAGCTGGTGCCAGCAGGATTGTTCCCTGGTTTTGCACTGGACGAACGTTTCAGCAATTGAAAAGTTCAGGCAGCACATCAAAGGATGTACTTTTTATACAGAAAGCTCAGCTGAGCTGTGGAGCTCCTGCCCACGGGATGCTGGAGGTGCCAAAAGTTGGGTTGATATTCGCAGCAGCTGAGGCTCAGTCATGAAGTCAAAAGGCACCAGTGGCTGTTAAGCACAGGGATGTCAAGCTCTGGGTCAGAAAGTCCTGAAGTCTGCAGCTGTGGGCAGCTGGAAGCCGTGTCCAGGGCTATGCTCGTGTGTGCAGCACCCAGGACAAGGCCTGCTGCCAGCTGCAGGGGGTGCCCCCTGGGTGTGCCCTGCAGGGCTGGGCCTGTGGTGGGGACTTC
This sequence comes from Tichodroma muraria, assembly GCA_013390105.1. Classification (NCBI taxonomy): domain Eukaryota; kingdom Metazoa; phylum Chordata; class Aves; order Passeriformes; family Sittidae; genus Tichodroma; species Tichodroma muraria. Next base: position 7,740 of record WAAG01002429.1, on the reverse strand, counting down.
CAGAGGGGAACCCAATAACTTCTTGGCTTAGGAGGTGCTGGCTGTTTATCAGGGGGTATGGGGGTGCACGAGGGTGGGAGGAGAGCTGTTCGGTCTGGAGTGTCTGCAGGGAAACGGCAGCGAGTTCGTGTTGGGAACGTGAAGGTGGCTCTGACCCTCAGGAGGCAGCTGGAATTCTGCTGGAAACAGCACTTGCTCAGGTTGGAAGGTGTGACAGTGAAATTCAGTGCGGGGCTGAAGGTGCTGCCTTCCTATCCTGGGAATCTGTGTCTGCAGAGCAGCTTAAGATGTCAAAATAGCCCAGTTTTGGGGGATGAGCTGTTGGAGGTGTTCCTAAGGCTGTCACAGGGATTAGTGTCAGAGCTGGGGCTGTTCAACATTGAACAGGGGCCTGGAAAAAGGGGACAGTGTCATGTCAGCATTCCGTGGTTGGAATTGCAGAAGAGAAGGATATAGAGCTGTTTTCAATGAAAACAAAAAATAGGAAGAAATAACAACCAGAAGTTCATGTGGACAGTGGACTGAGGAAGAAAAATAGAAGGTGCTGGTTGGCCCTGGTGACAGAAGCTGTGCTGCCCAGAGCTGTCCATCAGGAGGGGTTTCTCTTCGGCAGCAGGAGACTGCAATGTGGATTCCATCGCAAGGTGTGGCACTCTCCATCTCAGACCCATGAGGTCATCTCAAACCTGGGCTGGGTTTTTCTGGCTTGTAAGCTGAAGGCTGCATTCCATTCCTATTTCCAACGGTACCCTAAAAAGTACCGATGGTCAAATAAGTGATCTCTGTGTGTAAAGGTAATTTATTTTATAAGGAGATGCTGAACCCTCTTCAAAGCCCCAGCAGCACTGTCTGGACACTGGATGCTGATGAAATAAAGGTAGGAGGAAGCATTTTTTTGACAGAATCTGAAGGGAATTGTGATCAAAATCCCACATACCTGGTGTGATAATAAATTGTGTGAAGTACTGGAGGCTGTGGCTATGGAGAGGAGTGCTCTGTGTGGGAGAGGGTGTAATGAGGTGGAAATCTGTGGCGTTAAGGCAATTAACAGCTGATGGGCTTAAATACCTCTGTAATCCTCCCCTGTGAGGGAGGAAACGCCCTGGTACAGGTGCCCAGAGCAACTGTGGCTACCCCTGGATCCCTGGCAGTGTCCAAGGCCAGGTTGGACAGGTCTTGAAACACCTTGGTCTAGGAAGGTGTCCCTGCCATAGCAGGGGTGGAATGAGATGAACTTTAAGGTCCTTTCCAACCCAAACCATTCCATGATTGTATGAACGATTAATTTGGCTTGGGAATTTGCAGGTTGGGGGACTCGCCTCTGAAAATGTGAGATGGGCTGAGGCCGTGAAGGACTTCAAACAGCAGCAGAGCACCTTGTGTGGGGATGTCCTGCTGGTCACAGCCTTCGTCTCCTACCTGGGCTACTTCACCAGGAAATACCGCCAGGACCTCCTGGATGGCATCTGGAGACCCTATTTGCACCAGCTAAAAGTAAGTCCTGATTCCTCTGAGAAGTCACTGTTTGTGGGATTAATGTGGCCATAAATCCTGGTGCCCACAGGGGATCTCTCAGGTGAGGGACATCACTGTGTCCTCACCGAGCTGGAGTGAGGGTCAGGACGTGGCCATTTACTCCTCCCTGGGGAAAATGTGGTGTCCTTGCTCGATGAAGTTCCTCCATGTACACAGGAAAATCCCAAACAGAGCCCAGCTCTGCAGTCTCGTCCGTGGCCACGAAGGAGGGGGGAATATGGAGAACGAATTGGAGCTGGCTGCCAGCTCTCCAGTAGGCTTGGAAAAACTCCAGGTGTTTTTTTGATTCTGGACACAAGCTCTGGTCGTGCTGGCCATGCCTCTCAGCTGGTTTTACCCATGTCTTGCTGTTAGGAGCAGATGGAGATCATTGTGCTTGAAACTTGTTTAATATTTCACTAATTTTAACAGGCTCCTCGCACAAATGATGCCAAGATGCTTTTAAGTAAGGTCCCAGAGATGCCCAAATCAAAGGGCTGACCAAAGCAGACAGTTCTTAGGCTGAGAGAGGAAAACTTCATTCTGCATTCCTTAACACTAAGCCAGAAACTTAGTTAAGATGTGGTTTCAAAAATGACCTGACTGTGCTTAGCAAGGTCAAGGAAGTGCCTGTAATTCCAATGGATATGAAATTCCATTTTAATTCTGCTCAGACACCTGGCATAGGTAACTCTGGTTGTCACACCCAGAAATGGCCTCCCCTGTCAGAGAAGTGTTTCTGTAGTGGTTTGTAACACAGCAGCAGCCTCAGGAGGGGGTTAATTCTGTCCTTCCAAGCTGTCTCAGGGAACTGAACAGGGCAGGGAGTGACCCCAGCCAGTGGGGCTGGGCTGTGGGGGGCAAAACCCCTGGGATTGCTTGTACAGGTTGTCTTTGTTCACAACAGGATTGGGAAACAAAACCAGACTGCAGATACCCCATAGAATGGGAAACCACTGGTTAATCATGGAATCACAGAATTCTTCCTGCTGGAAGGCACCTCAAAATCATCTCATTCCAAGCCCCTTGCCACGGGCAGGAACACCTTCCACTAGCCCCCATCCACCTTCCACTAGCCCCCATCCAACCTGGCCTTGAACACTCTGAAATATTGCATTATTCAATGGTGTTCAGTGATCATTGAACATCCCTTTCCAGGGATCCAGGGGCAGCCACAGCTGCTCTGGGCACCCTGTGCCAGGGCCTGCCCACCCTCACAGCCAAGAATTCCTTCCCCATCTAAACCACCCTCTGGCAGTGGGAAGCCATTCCCTGTGTCCTGTCCCTCCATCCCTTGTCCCCAGTCCCTTTCCAGCTCTCCTGGAGCCCCTTTAGGCCCTAGGAGGGGCTCTGAGCTCCCCCTAGAGCCTTCTCCTCTCCAGGCTGGACACCTCCAGCTCTCTGTCTCCCGAGCAGAGGCTCCAGCCCTCAGAACATCTCCATGGTCTCCTCTGGGCTGGCTCCCGCAGCTCCACACCCTCCTGACCCTGTTGGGCCCCAGGGCTGGAGGCAGCAGAGCGACAAAATCTCGCCCCCAAACCTCCTGCTCACACTGCTGCTGAGGCAGCTAAGCATAACTTAACCACTTCTCAGTTAAGCCGGCTGTCCTTGGAATCACAGGAGGCCTTTCTGTCTGCCTGGCAGGTGCCAATCCCCGTGACTCCGTGCCTGGAGCCGCTGTCCCTGCTGGCGGACGCCGCGGCCGTGGCGGCGTGGCGGAACCAGGGCCTGCCGGCCGACCGCACATCCACCGAGAACGCCGGCATCCTGAGCAGCTGCCAGCGCTGGCCCCTCATGGTGGACCCCCAGCTGCAGGGCAGCAAATGGATCAAAACCGCCCACGGCGAAGGGCTCCGGGTGCTCCGAGTGGGGCAGAAGGGGTAAAGTCGTCCTTCCCCCCCAGTGCCACGGGATGGGCCTGCCCGGGGCCTTGGCTGGGCAGCGGCACTCAGCTTCCCTCACAGCGAGGGAAGCTGCGCTGCCTTGGCTCACGTTATCTGCTTGTTCATTACACAATGACAGAGGTCTCTCATTAAACCAAGGGTCTGTTTAGTGCTTGGCTCGGTTACCATAGAAACTCCTCTGAAGCTGGTGATGGAGTGAGCAGTGAGCTGAGGCCGAGTTTGAGTATTGCAGAATCCCAGACCGGCTTGGGTTGGAAGGGACCTTAAAGATCACCCCATTCTACCCTGCCGTGGCAGGGATACCTTCCACTCTCCCACGCTCCTGCAAGCCCTGTCCAATCTGGCCTTGGACATTCCCAGGGATGGGGCAGCCACAGCTGCTCCGGACACCAGGCCTGTATAGAACTGTGGCATCCTCCATGGGGCTCGTTGTAAGTGTCATGGCCTGGTTTAGTTTCATCCAGGAGGATGACCAGGGCTTCTTACCTCTTGGAGAAAGAGAAGGCTTGGGTATGGAGAGGTCTCCATGTCCTGCAGACCAGCTGGGCTGAGGCTGCTCCCAGCAGCTGGACGTTCTCATTGCAGCACCCCTGCATGGATCTGGATCGATCTTTCATGGGAAGGCCTCTCCACCCCTGGCTCTCATCTCCAGTCAGACAGATTGGTTTTCTGCTGTGGCACCTTGCACTCACCACTCGTGAGGAGCCCCAGCTAGGGTGGAGCAGCCCGAGTGGGATCCCTGTGAAGATATGGGAGAGCTGGGGTTGTTTCCCAAATACAGAACAACAGGCAAGAGTGACCCAGGCCTGGTGCTTCCAAATTCCCAGAGATTTGGAGATGCCTTGGGGTTGCCCAAGTTTCCTCCTCTGAGGTTACTCAGGTTGTTTTGCTGGTGCCTCCTCTGCTTTCCTCAGAGAAAACAGCAGTGAGTTACTGGATCTGATCTCATGTGGGATCAAAATAAGGCTCATTTTTCACAACAGCAAATTTTTGTTTCCCGGCCACCTTGGCCACCATGCCTTGCAGTTACTCAAAGCTCTCTGTGGCACTCCAAGGATCCCAGAGGAGGCACCTAAATCTGAACCTGCAGGATGGAGCCAGAGGAACAGACCCTGTAGCATCCCTGCTGTGCCAATACAGCGTCCCTTTTCCCCTCCCCGGGCACACTTTGGGCTGGAAGGGACTTCAAAGAGGAGAATTTAGTGTTTTGCTGTGATGTCTCAGAGCTGAGAACTAAAAGCATCATCACTGCTCCATTACAGTAATTCAGGGAATGTTTCATCCTCTGGGAGATGGAGTTTTGGCTTTCAACTGCTGGGAGAGGTCTAAACCCACACAGAGGGCCCACCTTCAGGAAGGGCTGTGTGAGCAGCTCTATCATTCCGTCTGACTTGCTTTGTGTAAAATACTCCTGGATTCAGAAAAACTGCTCATCAGAGGTGGGGGTTGCACTGGGTCAGCGTATTCCTCTAATGGTCAGGCCTAAAAGTCACTCTAAACTTTTGTTTCAGATCCTTCTGTCACCTCTTGAGCTCCCAAGCTCTCAGGCTTAAATGAGGAGTAGGAATTTTGAGCAGTGGAGTTAGTGGGGGTGATTCAGTATAACTGTGATGGTGGAGAAGTGCCTGGAGCATCCTCCCCTCCTGCCCAGGGCCCTGCTCCCCTCTTGGCAGAGGAGTTGAGGGAAATGCAGGGCAGCCCTCAAGGACACAGCCCAGGCACTTTTCCCAGCCCTTCCTGGTACGAGACATCCCAAAGCTGAGCATCCCTGTTCCAGAGCTAGGCACTGGGCACAGGGTTCCACTTCCTTGTGAGGAAAGAAGTTGTCCTAAGCATGACCCAAAACCCTGGGCAAAACAGAGCTGAAAGCTTCATCCTTGCTTTAAGATGAACTGCACCAGTGGGATCAGGAGGAAACAAAGCGTGTGCTGAAAATAACTCCAGGCTGTGCCAGCTTTGCTCACGGCTGCCCAGACTCTTCCTGGGACAGACTCAGTGGTCACTCTTGTCCTTGGAAGGGCTGGGGCCTCACTGTTGGACAGCCAGGACTCTCTCTGTCAGTGCCACTTCCTGCACCAGGCGCTGACTCCACCTTACCCCTCCTCCTCTCTCCAAACGCTGGCACCCGCCTGTGGCTGTCCCCGCAGTGAGGGTCCCCTGTCCCCTCCTCGCTGGCAGTGCCACACCCTGCTCTGCTGCAGGAGGCACCAGTGCTGCTTCCCACAGGTATCTGGACACACTGGAACAAGCCCTGGCTGCTGGAGACCTGGTTTTGATTGAGAACCTGGAGGAATCCGTGGATCCAGTGCTGGGGCCGTTACTGGGGCGAGAAACAATCAAGAAAGGCAGGTGAGCTTGGGGGGTTTGGGACACGTGTGGATGGGGGCTGGGGGCTGTTGTGCTCTCTGTTCCTGCCCTCAGGCCGTGGCTGTTCACATCCAGCAGCATTAACATCCTGCCTTCAGCAGCGAGGGTGTTTTAAATCTGGCAGTCACAGGTAATTCAGCCACAGGATGGCTTGGGAATCAACCCGGATTTCTCATTTCATTTCACAGCGTCGTTCAAACCTCGTATAAAAGACAGACCTGTAATTCTCCCATTGTACACTGACCTTGGGGTCTGTAATTGGCTGTTCTGACACTGAATTATTACCAAAATAGCTGCTGCTGTTGTGAAGTATAAGTAGCCTTGAATTTTAGCAAACACTGCACAGTGTTTAGAAATGCAGCTACAGGTTTCGGCATCAAGGATATCAAGTGTTTCTTAATGAGGTCAAGTTCTCATGGCAGCTGCTGGCCACCTCCAGCTGAGAGGAAGTCAGCAAGAGAGGCAGCCAGGGAGCTCTTTTCCCTTGAGTTCTTTGAGGATTATTGTCTAAAACATCCCAGGGTGTTGTAAACTGGTGGGCAAGGCAAGCTGTCTGCAAAGTTTGCTGGGGAAAACATCCTGGGGAGGGTGGCTGAGTATGGGTTTGGCTGCAGGATGGAGGGGCAGGATTGGTCCCAGTGCAGGATTGAAATATCTGGAGGATGTTGAGAGAGGGGTGCAGCAGGGAGGGTGCAAATCTGAGCCCCTCTCCAGTAGAACACTCAGATATCCCCTTTTGTTCATCTCTGCTCTCAAAACTCCCCATGAAATCATGTCTTTGATAACAAAGGGAAAATCAGTCATAAATCATAAAGAAAGTCCCTGGGTTTCATGCTTCCCTAAGCCCACACTCCAGGCAGATGCTGCCAGTGCCAGAGTGGGAATGGTTTTGCTGTGGGGTGTGGCAGGATCTCTGCTCTGAGCTGCCTCTACTGGGAGACTTGCAGCTCCAAAAGCAATCCAGGGGGCCAAGAGGGCACCCAGTGAGTGATGTTGGACTGGGAACTGGGCTGGGCTAAACTCGGGTTCAGAGAATATTGCAATTTCCTGGGGTCTCTGTGAGCTTTAGCCTGCATGTCAGCAGTGCAGAGCAGGAGGATGCTGGGTTTTCCTGGCTGATGTCACCTCCCAGGAATGGCAGCCACTGCTCTCCACATGTGGCTTCACATGTCAAGCTCAGTGCAGCTGCAGAGCTGGCCTGGTCAGAGCCAACACTCTGGGTAATTTTAGCTGTGACCAGTGAAAAGCTCAGGGCTGAGAGGCTTTTCCCCCCTGCAACTCCAGTTTTAGGCAGAATTCAGCCTCTGCCCAAAGCCAGGAGAGTTCATGGTTGGACTGGTTGTGCCAATGCTGGAAAACCTGAGCCTCCTTAAGCAGGATCCAAAATTCAGGAGGGACTCTGGGGTTTTTGCCTTAAATCAGATGTGATTAAAATGTGTCCAGCATAAAACACTTTGCTTAAATAATGATTCCTGTGAGGAGTGCCAAGTAGCTGCCACTGACCGGGACCACCCCGTGCCCTGTGGCGACAGCTCCTGGCTGATGCTCCTTTCCCTGAAATTCCAGGTACGTCAGGATTGGGGACAAGGAGTGTGCCTTGCACCCTGCCTTCCGTCTGATCCTGCACACCAAGCTGGCAAACCCCCACTTCCAGCCCGAGCTGCAGGCACAGTGCACCCTCATCGACTTCTCTGTCACCCGCGACGGCCTCGAGGAGCAGCTGCTGGCGGCCGTGGTGCGCCTGGAGAGGCCAGACCTGGAGGAGCTGAAGGTCAGCACCTGGGAATTGTCACTGGGAGCAAGCAGAAATCATCAGTAGAGCTATTATTATGCTTATAATTTGATTATTATAATTATAATTATTTATATTGTTGTTCTCTTTATTAATATTGCTATTATTTCTGGTTTTGGTCGACATTGAGAGGCCAGCTCTGGAGGAGCTGAAGGTCAGCAC
>WAAG01002428.1:0-16087 GCA_013390105.1 Tichodroma muraria | reverse complement strand
AGAAAGCACTCGGACAATGCTGCTCACAGCTTTGCCATCCAGCACCTGCCTCCAGGAAATAACTTCCAGCACCTATGGCAACTCTGCTAGTGTGACTTTGAAGAAAGATGGCAAGCACACTCAGCAGCTTTCAGCATTTGACAATTACTTATGGATTAAAGGGCAAGTTGGGTGGCAGTGACTGCATATTAATTTGCTTAACAGTATCTAGGGATTAACAGCTGGTACTGGCAAAGACAATGCAGGCCTTTAGATACAAGTTTCCCAATTGATTACACATGAAATAACTGCAGTATCTAGACACATCCCCAAAATCAAGTAAGAAAAATATATGAAAAAAATTACCTATTTTTTATTTATTTTTCCAATTATGATATTATTGCTTGTGCAATATAGTAGCAATGTCCAGAAAGGTCCTTTTCCCCAAAAAATATTCCATGAGTGTTGTGATAAAAGGGATTGAGAAATATCACCTGAAGTCAAAGCTGGTTTTTCCTCCTGCAAATATTATGCTGCAAGAAATTTTATCCCTTGCACTAATATTCCTGAGAGAGTCCTCTGAGTTTCCCACATAAACCAGGAAAGCCATCTTCTACCACAGAAAACAATCTGTATCCTCCTAAAAATCCATCACTTCTACATATTGTCCCTGTCAGCTTCTCTGCATCCCCTGGTTATGTGTGACAGCTGCAGTGAGGATTTATGGAAGAGAGTGAGGATGCCAAACACACACAGGACAGCACAGGGTCACAGTTCTGGAGACAGAGAATAAAAGAAGTGCCTTCAGAAGCTGCGGAACTTCTTGTACAATTGCCAAGAAAGGCATTGAGGTGCTGGACTGTGTCCAGAGAAGGCAAATGGAGCTGGGGAAGGGTCTGGAGCACAAGTCTGATGAGGAGACTGAGGGAGCTGGGATTATTCAGTAAAAGACAGACAGGAGGGACTTCATCTCTACAACTCCCTGAAAGGATGTTGTAGCTAGGTGGAGATTGGCCTCTTTTCCCAAGTAACAAGTGGCAGGATAGGAGTAATTTGCCACAGGACATGATAGGGATGTTTTAAATTGGACACTAAGAAAGTGGTGGAGTCATCATGCCTGGAGGGATTTAAAAAGACACGTAGATTTGGCACTTGGCATGTGGTTTACTGGCGGACTTGGCAGTGCTCTGGTTATGGTTGGACTCAATGGTCTAAGAGGTCGTTTCCAGCCTAAACAAATCTGTAATTCTATAATTAGAGGAAAGTAGGGAGACATTTTGTACTGTTCAGATTCAGGGAGTACAGGGCTTTCTTTAATCAGAGGATGGCATCGTTCAAGGAGAATCACTTTGGTCAGCTCAGTGTTAAGCATCCTGTCAAACACATCATAAAGATAAAAGGCAATTTTAGTCTTAATTGACTCTCCTACTGCAGAAGCTCAGCCTGGAAAAAGACCAACAACAAGCTAAAATTGATGGTGAATAGACATAGCTATTTTGTTCAATATTTCCTGATTTGGTTTTGTCTTGCTTTTTTTTTTTTTTTTTTTGGGGGGGGGGGTGCAGGATGTTTGGTGTTGATATGGGGTTGTTTGTTTGTTTGTTTGTTTTAATTATCTCAAACTTTTCTCTTGGCAGTTCTCAACAGAAATGAAGGAGAGAGGCAGAGCAAATGAAATAAGTATTCTGCTTCAAAGCCTCATGGATGTGATTCCCACATTTCAAACTGTTTAATTACTTTGTTTTTCCAATGTCTGTGCCTGGTCAAATGCCACTATGGAGGAAATGAAAGTTAATGCAAGGCACACAGTAATTTGTTTGGGAGCTTCCCTGGCGTACTATATTCCCTTTTGTGGGAGAGACTGTGAGTAGAGAGAAAATTACGAACCTTTTAATCTTGATCAGAGAGCAGAAGAGCACGGTCATGGTGAGTAATATCCATGTAATCAAGAAACCGCGCAGACACTGCGTTCTACCAAAAGGCCCCAGAAATCTTTTAAGGACATTGTACTGTAGCATTTCAGTCTCGTGCTCAACCAGTGCCGTGCTGTCGGCAGAGGAAGGCGTGATGAACTCCAGCCGCCGTGTTGAAGGGCAGCTCCTGCTCAGCAGCTGGCGGGCTCTGCTGCCTCTGCCGGGTGCCTCGGGGCTGCTGGATTATCCACGCAGGGTCCTTCTGTGCTGTGGAATTCCCGCTTGATCCATGCTGAATTAGCCAGCACGTTTCCTGACAGCTCCTGCTGCTCTGCTTGAGGACAGACAGCTTCCCTGAGCTGCAGCATCAGACCCAGCACAGAGGTCAGGACTAGATCCCCAAACAGGGGAGATCCCCTAACAAACAGGGAGCTCGCACAGAGCTGCACCCGGCTCTGCCAGGACAGGCCAATGCCACAATAGTGCCAGAGAGTGGCAAGCCTGGAATCCCATGAACCTCTTCCTGCAGGTCCCCTAATGGCCTGCATTTCTCAAGGATTTTGGTTGCTGTCCATGAGTGCTGAAACTACTGATACCCACAATATTAGGGGTGGGTGGTGACATTTGTCCCTTCTCAAAACTACCCACAAGCAGGCTAAAGGAAGCTGCCTGTCTTACCTGAGAAACCAGAGTCACCCACAGCTTGTAGTTGTCAGTCCAAGCTGAATTTACAAGGCAGAGCTGATGCTCATGTGACTGCACCACTGAAATAAGCACTTTTATAGTGCTCAAAATGTTACTTCAAAAAGAATATTATATAAAACACTCCAATTATTTCTTTTCATTTTCTCTGTGATGCTTCTTAAAATGCACTTTTGTAGAATACCATCATATCATCAGCTGACCACAGAATATATTCATATTATTAGCTCATCTCTAGTTTCATCTGCTGCATCTCATAAACTGTTCAGGGAAAGGGCTGCAATTTTGTTATTGTTATTCTTTTAACATTAGAATCTCACACTGCAGGACAGCAAATAAATTGTTCGGAGTGTTTGGCTAAAAATACCACAGGATGTGATTTCTTTGCAGATATTAGGAGGAGTTCATAAGCTTTTCACTAAGAAAGATATCCCAAACTCAGCTGAAATATTACTTCAAATTAGTACAGTTCATTGGCATTTTATAGTCCAATTATTTCAATGTATTAATACAGTTCAAAATAACCTGTCTCAGAAATTCCTAATGAAAACTTCCAGTTTTTACACTAAATCTTTTATTCAAGAATATCCAAAGAAAATATTTTAGTTCAGGACAGTAAACTTGAGTTTGAATTCTATAGCTTTTAGAGGTGCTTTGAGTCAGCGCAAAACTAAAATGTTTCCTTCTGCTGTAGCTTACTGCTCTGTGGAAACCATAATGATCAAGAAAAAAAATCCCAGAGAAAATTTTAACTCCAGGAAGAAAGGAAGGAGGTAATAATAAGAGATGGTGGGAATAGGTCACTCTCACTTCTTCACCTACATGACATTAAAACTGCTGAGGAGAAGTATCCATGTTATGGCACCTTCACACTTTCACAAAGGTAATAAATCCAAATAAAACTGTCCTGCATTTAAGTTTCTTTGAATTCAGACAAGTTTGGGAATATATCTTTCTTACCTTGCTGCAGACAGCAGTTTGGATCTGGTGACATCAAGAAATTAGGCCTTACCCAGGTCTGGTGCTTTTACTAACTCTCAAGGTCCTTGATTAAATATTGAATAGTACTAGATTCAGGACAGAATCCCATTCAGTGTATCTTTACAGTCTGACATGGTACTACTCATACGCATTTCCTGACTTTTCCATGAAGTTTTATCAAGCTTCAGATATCCCACATTTTCACAGAGCTTGTGAGATAGTGTCAAAGCCGCATTAAAGAGCAGTAAATTACATTAACAGCTTCTCTCTTGGAAATAGATCTCTAGCAATAGCATCAAACAGAACTAACTTTGACATTATTTGGTGAGTACTGACTCTGCTTTCCTTCCAGTGCTTACGATTTGATTATTCACAGGATATTCTGAGAAGTGCAATCAGGCTGACTGATTTATAGCACTGCAACTTCTCTTACCTTCTGAAGACAAGGAAATGTTTGACCTTTTCCCATCCTCCACAGGTTTTCATAGATAATTGCTAATAGCTCTGAGGTTGATATTGCTCCCCTAAGTGCCCTGGGATGAATCAGCTCTGCCAGTTTTAAAACATCATGTTTATCTAGCTATTTTCTAATTTCTCCTTCCTAGCCCAGACAGAAATCTTCCCTGAACATGGTGTTGAATGCATTGGCCATTTTCATTGACAATAAAAGCCAAAAAAGCCACTAAGTTTCCCATCTGCCAGAGAGCCTTCCTGACATACTGCAGTTTTGAGAAAACACCAGTTTCCTTTTTCCTCATTATACTACTAGAAATACAAAATTTTTTCTTTACTACTTATATTTGCTTTGTGTATAAACTTTCAGTGAAGAGGGCATCAGATACACATCACAGACTCAGAAGGCTCTGAGCCTCTCCAAGAGCTACATGAACCCAAAATCTTCAGCTTTGTCTCTCTACATTTCCTGCATTTTCCTTTATAGCCAGATCTTCCCCTGTATGCTTCAGCAGGTAAAACAAAAAACAGCACTACAAAAATGAAGCCTGAAGAAGACATGAGAAATAACATAGAAGCAATGAAGAATGTAAGAGAGAGGAAAGAAGGATGTGTATGTGAGAGAGTGTCTCCAAGACACCCCTTAAAAGCTCAGCAGCCTGGTTGGAGGTGACATCACACAGCCAAAGCTGAGAGGGTTGGCACATACTTCATGAGTGGGAGCTGGCCTTCTCCCAAATCTGCTCTCAGCTTCCTTGGCCTTCTGCGGCAGCATCAACCAGGCTTTAAAAATGCTTTCAAAAGCTCTAAAAGACAAGGCTTTATTAAAAGATGAGCTAAAGTGACTCACTTTTAAAAAAGAGCAGGCACGAACAGAAATGCAATGGCTATGAAAAGCTCAGCTCTCCCATCTTGATGCTGTGAGCTTACCTCTGACATCCTGCTGCTGCCATGGCTCACATGCTGGGCTCTCACCCCCTGGACATTTCTGCACAATGGAATAGAAACCACCCACGAGCAGTTCTGTCACAGACAGGCACCAATAACCTGCCCACAAAGGAGGTGCAGTTTCTATCTGAAGCGCCCTGCACGTCTCCTCTTGCACACCTGCACGAGTGCTGCTTATGCCCCTTGCAATGGTGCCATTCCCATGGGTTCAGGCAACTCAACCTGCTCCAGCTGCACAGGGGCTGTCCTGGTTGTGATTCCATCCCAGGCTCATTTATGAGCCTCCCTTTTGGAAGGATATCTGGGGAAGCATGTCGCCATCAGGACTGACAGCTTCACAAAGCAGAGATGTTAATGCTTGTAATGCTACTGATATTTCCAACTTCATTTCTAAGCAGCAATGACAGCTCCAACATCCCCAAATCACAGTGGTTTCAGCTTTGCCTTATCTCCCCATGCACACATGCAAATCCACACAGACTTCGACATCAGTTTCTACCAGGGCACAGTTTTCTGTCATATGAAATGTCAGGATGTGATCTTCCATATTTCACTAGTGCTATCCTGCCATTTAATTTAATAACAGCTAAATATCAAGTGGTTACTATTTTGATGCTGTGTTCCATCAGCCATTGAATTAGAAATAATGAGACAAATCTAAATTTGTGATTCACGGTGAACTGCCGGAACTAATCTCAATCACACAGCGGATGACATCGAGTGATAACTGATTTAACAGATGATCATCTGTTCAGCTGTCCTGTCCTCTTTCACAGAAACAGGAACATTAATGAAAGACAAGTTCACTTACACTCCACAAGACTTTTCCAGACAATATAAATACTTAACATAGGAACCAATCTTTTCCTTTCCGTTAATTATAGACCCTTTAATTGCATTTGACCAGTATTCGTGTATATGGCAAGACTTTGTGGCTTCAGGAAGCTGAGCTGCTGAGGGGTTTAAAAAGTATCTTTGGCATTTTCCATGAACATTTTTTAATTCATTATCATCTCTAATCAAAGCAGGTTCCTCGCCCAAACTGCCCCTTAAGAAGTCCTTGCAGCTTGTGTAGCAGCCTCCCAGTGCTGATCCTAACAGGAGTCAGGCATGGGAGTAAACAGTTGCCCTGTTAGAAAAGACTTTCCAAAAATTGACTTGTCAGACTTTTAAAATGCCAAGAGTATGTGCTCTAAAAGAAATCTTCTCACTATATCTTCACTCTTCATCAAGTTTCAGCCTGCACCTTCTCACTGCTGAACTCAGTTATTCTCTGCCAGGTTTAAAGATACATATTCTGCATTACACATATTCTGCTGCATCAAATCTATAAATTCTCAGTGAGCTGTAAGTCATCTATAAATAAAACCAGTTGTTAATTTTTCCTTCATATCTTTTATTAGTGACCATCAACAAAAAGTTGACTGAAATGTTGCTATTGATGATAGTGACATCAAGAGGCAGAATTTTCCAGGTATGTTTTCCCAATTTGCTCTTGGAAACAAGATAATGAATGAATTCATTATCAGAGATAATGAATGAATTTTTGAAGTCCGGCATTCAATTTTGTCATTTGCTTAGCAGTGTCACAGATTTATATCTGCCAAACCAGACAGCAACTGCAAGATGCCTTTATCGCTGAGAATGATGGGGTCTTACACACCAAAGGAATTTTTACCACAAAAAAAGATCACCTTCATGAGCAGGTAAGAGGGTCTAAGTAAAATTACCAACTGTAGACAAAAGGTGGCTTTTGAACTAGAAATTCGAATCCAATACAAAAAGCATTATATGGTCTCAAGAGATACATTCAGAAAAATAAGAAAGATGTTTCATAGATGGTCTGTGACACACTGCACATGCCCAGCCTAGCGTGGAATGGCACAAACCCTGTAGGGGTGGGGCTGCAGAGTGCCCCCCATAACGGGCTCCGTGTTGATCTCGGTCACTCCCTCGGGGAGCCGGAAGGTGAACGCCCGCAGCAGGCTGGCGAAGAAAATGAAGAGCTCGGTCCTCGCTAAGTGCTCCCCCAAACACACCCGGTGCCCTGCAGAGGGTAGAGGAAAGGACAGTGACTAAACAAACCTGACCCTAACAGCAACTGTATTTGTCCTCACACAGTGCAAAAGTATTCTTGCCAAGTCCAGAATTTCTGTAGGACTTAATGCAATCAAACGCACAAAGCTTCATGTACTTCCTCCTTCAAAGAATTTTATCTGCAGCTATAGATAACCATGTAACCCTTCTGCTCCCTTCAATTACCTCAAGAGCCTCATTTTCATTTGACTGACAACTTTAAAGGATTTAATTCCATCATGTAAATGAAGAATAAGGACCTGCTTTTCCTGGGAGATGTCATATTCTAGTGTTGAATTACAGTCCTAATCCAAACTGTTGATGTTTGTGCTGTAGCCCACTTACCTATCGAGAATGGTAAAAAGGCTTCTTGGGCCACAAAGTTTCCATCCTTATCCAAGAAGTGACCAGGGTTGAACTGTCGAGGTGTTTCCCACTGCTCTGGGTCATACAAAGATGAAGCAATATTTGGAAGAACTATGGTGCCCTGAAAGGAGAAAAACATTCATTCTGTTCCTTGTTCACATTCAGACTGTGACCCAAATGCATCCAGCCCCCCTTCTATTGAGGATCTGGAACAACCAGATTTTAATCCACACCTTGCTCTACTGATGCAGGAAAAGTCTGTAGCAACTGAGAAACTGTGTCTGTACCTTTTTGAGGGGAAAGCCAAGCAAGGTTGTGTTCCTCACACACACCCTGGGCATGCCAACTGAGATAATGTTGCTGAAGCGTTGGATCTCGTGAACCACAGCATTTGTGTATGGCAGTTCTCTCCGATCCTCGTAGCAGATTAACTTGGAGGGACCCAGAACCGTATCCAGCTCCTTCTGCACTTTCTCTGTGGAAAATATTCACTGTTTCAGGCACAAAAACATATCAAGTATTTTCAGTAATTTCATTTTTGAGGACATTTTCAACTTAGAACTATGAGAAAAACACCACAATTAATATAGAAAAGTAAGTAACTTTTTTATCAAGAAAAGTAAAGTAGCAGGATGTTTTAATATCCTAAACATATGAGAACTCTGCTTCTGGGTCTGAAGTTATCTGATCCTAGATTAAGAAAAGACATTTGTTGCTCAAAATTTTAAAACTAGGTGTTGCCTTACTATCACAAATCCAAGAGATAACAGATTATCTTTGGCTTTTCTTTTGTCTAGGTGCCTCAAACACCTGCAGCCAGTTAGAACATAAAGACCACAGCTCTCTGAAATTTATGCCAGGTGAGTCTGAGGCTTAAAAGTCTAACTCCTGTTAAGAGGACATGGTTCTTACACAGGACATCAGTTAAGTGAAGCAATGCCAACTAGAACAAGGTCCAAATACCATTCTAAAAAATGGATCTACTGCTTGGCATCTGCCTTTTAATCAAGAACAGCATGTTTTAAATTACTTATTGCACAGGAGTCTTGGGGGCATTAACAAAAATAAAATCTTTGATTTATAAACTTCAAGAGAGGCAGTACACACCTAATAAAATACCCTAGAGTTTTCATAAATGATCCTGCCTTTTCCCAGGCCTTTTGAAGCAACAGTAAGATGCAGGAAAGTCCATTCTGCATTGATCAGTCTGTGCTCATTCACATCAAGCCTGCCCTGTGACTGCCAGTAGTCCTTCATTAAACTGACAACAGAGATTTAATCATCTTACAGAATATAAAATGTATATTCAGAAATATTTTTAAGTAAACTTCCTTCTAAGAAGAACTATCTTGTAGAAGTACTTGAGAATCCAGGTAGTTTGAAGTACTCAGTTAGTGCATAATATAAAAACACATTTCTATTCCCAGTACAGTGATGAGGCAAAAGGCCAAACTTCTCCTTATGGTACAGAGTAGATCACTGTCACTGGATGTCAACACAGGAAAAGTATGAATGGGTTCAAAAAGAAGCCACCAATTAATTAAATGAGGACAGACACACTGGTGCCAGCTCGTTCTGAGAGCCCTGATGCAATTTATTACTTAAGAAGTCCAGGAAGGATCATTCTGCATATACTTTCTTTCCCAAATATGTGCAATATTTAGCTAAATAAAATTATACAGGTGAGTCAGTGCTTTCATAACCTTAATTAGAGTAAGCGATAACAAAACACATAATAACATGAGATTAAGCAGAATTTTGTGTCTGACTGCTACAGGTTGACCAAATGTTTCTCATCTTCGTCTCTTTCATCCATTTAAAATCCTGTTCTCCTCTGGGTAGTTGCACATATTCTACAACCTAACTGAGATTTCTGTTATTCAGCATAAGACATCCTTCTTCCTTTGGTTTTCATTCAGTGAAAGGGATTGGTGGTTATCTAAAAACTAAACTTAAACCCAAACTTCTTAAATACACATAGATGTAAAAAAGGAGCCGTCTGTTTCCACTCCTGACTGGAATAATTTCTGGCAGAAGAAACTCAAATACATCACAGAGTTAATTTAATCCCTGGTTCTACTGATGCTGCCTAGGGCAGACATACAAAAAGGTACATTTGCCACTAGGCATATATCAGTACCTAGGAGTAATCTCTGACCCATCAAAATGTTATGACTTGCTTTTTCTATTGCATGGGAGATAATTGTGATGGGCTTGTCTATTCACCTTGGATGTCTGGATTTGCCACCATGTAGACCAGACCCCAGTTCAAGGTAGTGCTTGATGTCTCTGATCCACCCAAGAAAAGGTCATTTATAGAATAAACCATGTTTTCTTCATTGTATGTTGACCTGGGTTCATCTTTGGACTGAAATGATAAGAAAAGTTAGAGGGTTATACATGAAACTTAAAAAAAACAGAATAGGATTAAATATGATTTTATACTGGTTCCAAGCTGCAGTGCCTTCTCCTTTTAAGACAACACAGAAAGACCACTAAGAAATGTTAGACACCACAGTTGGCTATCAACACAAAAATTAACATTTCACAAACAGACAAGCCATGTTTGTCCCACTCTTAAACATGAAGCTAAATTACGTTCTTCACACACAAAAAAAAAAAAAAAAAAAAAAAAAAAGAAAAAAAAGAAAGATTATTGGCTTAATGTGCAAATAGTGGTTAATTAAGAGTGTTTCATAAGTGTTTCATCACATCCCCTAAAGATGTGTACCAGTGTGTAATTCGTCATGTCTCAAGTCACAGTCCACAACCCAGCTGTTCTACGAAGCAGTACAATGACCAGGCAGTGAACACTGAGCTGAATAAAGTTCTTAACCTGTGGCATTCAGGTTTCTTCTATACAAGGGCACAATGACTCACCTACAGCTCTTCTGGGGTTTTACAGTTTTCAATTAGGAGTGTGAGGATGTGTATGTATACCCTGAAATTATAAATAAACATGGTTTTGGTTTGGGGGAATTTATTGTCTATGTTTAGGGAGGTTTTGCTCAGGGGTGTTGAACCTTTCTCTTGCCAGTGGAGCAATTGAAAGGAAGGAGAGATTCTTCTTCCTGCTGTAATATCATCTAATCTTTTTTTATTGCCCCGTCCATCTATTACAGACAGTTCAATTTTTTTAATAAACAAACTTGGATGATTTCCACCCAGCAGAGTCCCAGAAGAGCTCATTGAAACAATTTCTGGTATACTGGTGTTCAAGTCTCATAAATCCTAGAACAACAATGAAAGGCTTTGGAAACAGTCAGATGCTTTGGAAGGCCAGGTGTGTTANCAAAAAAACACCCAAACCAAAAAAAATTAAAACAAGAAGATCCGAGGAGCCAGAAGCCATTTAGGCTGCCATCCACACTGGACATAAGAATATAGCAGCTGATGTGGGAATTGCTCAGTAAATAATTATCAGGGAGAGGTAGGTGAGTGCTGCAGCCCAACAGGTTGTGTCTGCCTCTGTTGCTGCTACCAGCACATGACAGGGGTGAAAAGGACACTGGCTGTCCCTGCAGGACAGCACTGCCACCAGGAACAAGTCACTGCCCACTTCCCCAGGGCCTTTGGCTCTCTGGGCGACTCTTCCCTTGCCACACCCAAGTAAGACCAGTCTCATCCTGCCACTTCCTCCTCTTTCTCCTTTTTCTTCCTGTCACCAAGAAGATCAGGAAGAGGAAAATATCCTGTCACAGTGGAGGAGAGGAGAAAGGAAAAGTGATTTAAGTGGAGGTAGGAGTCACAGAGGGGAAGGGTAACTGACAGTCCACGATCAGGGTTGGGATCCAGTACCCGAGAGATTTGTACAAACTGATCCTGGTATGGTCTAGAAAAGGGAGAGATCTTGTGCACACCTCCTACAGCCCTTCACAGCCCTACTGATTCCCACCTACCTCTACTATGCCTGCCTGACCAAAATGCCCTTATTTGTCCCAGTTCCTTTGTCTGTTTGACACTTTGCTGACCCTGGCACTCTCCTCTTCTCCGGTCTTGTCTGAAACACTGCTGACTCCTAGGTTATTTCTCTGTAAAATGTTCTCAAACCCAGCTGTCCTCTTGCAAATTCTCTTGGCAAACCTTTACCAGCAAAATATTGTAACCAGAGCATCCCACTCTGTCTTCCAAAGGTCCTCCCAGTTCTCTTGTTGTTCACTTAGATAATAACTTAAATAATTCACAATTATTTCCTGAAGACCTTCAATCATTTTACAACTTGTGCCAATAAAAAAAAAAATAAAAATGCAGTGTATTAACCTGCCCTTTAATGAAAGGATTGCAAGGTGCTGTGGCATTTCAATGATCAGAAAGGACTTAGGAAGATCCTGGATATTGGATTCACATTACAATGTCTAGAAATGCAAGATGATTCAGACTGGTTGTGATGATTCAATGATCCATGTTGACCTTTCCCCCCATGACTGACTGAGCAGAGAAAAACTTACTTTTTCAATGTGATCCAAGTAGAAGTCAATGAAATCCTGCGGTTCCTCTGGTGTCCCACGCTCCGTGTGCATTTGGATCTCTCTTCGTGTGAAGTTGCTCAGGACATCATAACAAGCCAATGCCTTCTTATGAGGCCCAGGGAGACGGCTCATCAGCCAGGGGAAGATTTCATAGAGCTGTGGGAGTGACACACAAGAGGTCCTGCAAAGTCTCTATCACAAGAAAATGCACTAGGAAGGCCTGCTACAAAAAGAGGTAATATTCACGTGAGCTTGGGATTAGGGTCTCATTAGTAAAATATCCTGACAAAGACTGCACTTGGGCTTTCAGGCTGTGAAAATTAAACTGTATAATTTCTGTTTTTGATGGTAAGATTCAGAGTTCCACAGGCTCTCAGCTCAATCACAAGACAAATTAGAATTACTGTAACTAGAATGAATGGTATTCATCTATGCAGTTATTCATATCTTAAGTTGCTATGAACTGCATTCAGGCATTTTAAAAGTGAGCTCCTGCCCTCCAGTGGAGAATACCGGGAAGGGAGAAGCAAAAGTTGGAAACTCCTCACCAGGATGTTTGCCAAAGCAAGGACTGGCTCCCGGTGGCTGCTTTACAGGCTGAGTAACCCCCAAAGTACTCTCCACCAATCGACCTCTCAAGGTTCTTCCATGAAATTTCGAATGTCTGAAACCCAGAAAAGCTAAGAAACAGCTACCTGATAGTTTTGAGTACTTTTGGTTGGGTTAGCTGACACAACCAGATTACTTTTTCCTTCTGTTTTACCATTTGGGAAAATCTGGCCTAGAGTAGCTGATTTTGACCTATTCTGATAGATAGAAAGTTAATTCTGATTCCCAGCCTGCATTTATGCCTGGGTAATATGTATATTCTTGGATCTGCAAGGCACAACGTTCTCTTAATAGTTCTTTTTCTGCTCAAAATATAATTCCAGTGTTTATTTAACAGCAGAATTTTTATCCTTTCTCAGCCTTCATTTTTCTGAGCTCTTCTTGTACTCTCTTAATCACACTACAGAAAGCACATTATTAGGTGTTCACTGGAATGTGGTTGAATTAGATAGACTATACTTGTGTCTTCTTGGGAAATCAGTTTTTATTGTCAGACAACCAATTATCAATTAATGATTGCCTTATCACAAAAAAAAGGTACTAGTCCAGTCCTTGGTAAATTCACTTAGAACTTAGAACTTTTTTATTAGTTCCATCTCTGGTATTCTTTTACTTGAAAAATGTGTTCAGATGCCTTAGACACAACTGTGGTCTGACTAATCACATAAAGTTGCCCAGATTACAGGGTAACCCAAATGTCTGCCCTCTCCAGCCACTATGTCACTCTAAGTAGAATTTAGCTGTCAGTGTTCAAGACAGGAACTGCATCTATACACCTTCCTGGGTACCTGCCAAAACTCCTCCTCCATCTATGGAGAGGCCCAATCCACAGTGTCCCCCTGTTCAGTGCCTGACAGCATGAGATCCAGAAAAGAAATAGGGATGTGGATGCAGTAATATCCACTTTTTTGCATAATACTGTGTACTGGTTGCATCTGGGAGGTGGGGAGATGGTGTCCGTCTCTCTGGAATGGTTTGAACCCCTGTTCTTATTTCCCCAAGAGTATCTTATTCACTGGACTAAATCAAATCAAAGCCAGGATAGGAAGCAGAGAAGAAAAGGAGCTATGTTCTCTGTCCTAAAAGCAGGTGGCACCTGCCACCATTACACTCAACTTACAGGACTAAAGCTCAACTAAGCAAAATGGAACCTGACCATAATTCAGTGAGAAGAATGTTCCATGGAATGTGGGGAGACATCTGTATTCCAGGAATTTCTTATGTATTCTATATTAAAAATGTACTCATAAGATATATGGGACAATGTCAGCAGTGGAACCAGTACCAGAACTCCCAGGAAATTTTTTATTACTTCTGTGCAAAGCAGGCCTCTAGTGTCAGATGGATCGTTGACTCCCAGATTGTTTAATTGCCAGGCTTGCAGTTATATTTGCTTTCTTAGCATTTCCTGCCTTCTGCTGCGTGTGTCTGGAGCTGCTCCTCACTAAGGGTGAAGTAATGGAATTTCTCTGGGAAGTCTTCAAGTCTGTATCTTACAGAAGAAATGGAGATAATTAGCCACAGGCAAAACGCTTTGGTATTTGCCTCATTCCTCTCTCTGTTGACTGTGTATAAAGCAGTGTCTAAACCTGGCATGTGAGTTACACTTTCAGACCTGACATTTAATATTTAGGAATCATGATGTCCAACATGCCTTATTGCAAAGATTTAGGGGCAAACACAGGAGAATGAGCACAAATGCCCAAGGCTGGCATATGAGCTTCACCCTCACACTTTGAGAGAGTCCACTGCCCAGTAAAACTGTGTGGGGCATCACTCACCCATTCTAAAACTTTTTGCCTGATAGCTCTTGAATCTGCATTTCTCACTCTCTGTCTTATTCAGAAAATACAATAGATAATTCACTTACATGATGAATAAAGCTGCCCCCAAACTTGAAGAGATGTTCTGTAGCTTTAATCAGCTCATGAAAGGCTTCATCCTCTCTGGAGAAACGATGTCCAAACACGACAGCACAAATTACATTTGAGACAGAATGGACAAGAGGGAAAGAAGGATCCACAGGTTTCCCTGCAACCATAATAAGAAATATCACTGTTAATGTCTCCTGTTTTATTGAAATTAGAGAATCCTCTAAGTTACCCACAGAACTTTCAAGAAGGCATTGCATTTCACAGAGAAGCAGCAATATTTTTTCAAAATTGTAGTATCAAACTGATTCCTCACCACCATATTGCAATCCCATAAACCCAGGAACGTGTGGCACCCTAAAGAAATGCCAGATGTGTAAAACATTGTGTCATATGATAGAGCAAATTTAGACGTAAGGGAAAAAAATTCTATGCAGATTTGCTTTCTGGCAAAATCAAAATATGTTTCAAGCACAGGAATGACTGAGAACACTATGGACAAAGGGAACTTGAGGGTAGAAGAGCAAGAAGAGAGGCAGCTTAATTTGGCAAGGACACAGAGGCACGCAAGACTACTGTGTTTTGTCTGACCTTGCTAGAGATGTGCAACCTCCAGTAAGATAAAATATTGTAAATTCCTTTCAGCCAATTGTGTCAACAGTATAATTAGTTTTAAAGCAGTTATTTGAAACCTAATCAAATATTTTGTGACTAGAGAATATATGACCATAAAAAACTCTATTTTTTTATGCGTTGATGCAACTGCCCAACAGCCAAGGCATGATTCTGATTAGCAACTTACTGTTCTGGGCTTTATTCCTTGCACACATGGTCTAATTTCAGTCTCTCCAGTCTCTCCTAGCTCTTAAACCGTGGCATTGGGCTCAATCTAATTATTTTTAATTGATTCAACACTAGCCACAGCATGTCCTGATTTATTGTGCCTTTGCATAAAGATCAGTATTGGGAAATCCAGCTCACTTGATCCTAACTGGGTTCATCAGGGTAGAATCTTGTAATGAAGACAGGATTCTAGTCAGTGCTTTACAGAGTGTGTGCAAATGGCATTACAAGGTTTAATCTATCAGCATTGATTTTGTCTCTTTATGCACCAGCACCATAAAAGAGCCAAAAAAGTGCCCTTGAGGCAAAGGCCAACATCATCCTGGGCTGCAGTAGGAAATTAATTGCTGGCAGGCCAAGGGGGTGATCCCTCCCCTCTGATCAGCACTGGCAAGACCCAGCTGAAGTGCTGGGTCCAGCTTTGGACTCCCAGTATGAGAGACATCAGCATATTAGAACAAGTTGAGGAAACTGCCACAAGGACAATAAAGGAATTGAAGCATCTGGCCTAAGAGAGGCTGAGAGAGATGGATTGCTTAGTATGGAGAAGGGAAGACTTAGGGAGATATCTAAATACGTATAAATATGTGGTAGAGGGGTATAAAGAACAGAACCAGACTTTTCTCAGTGGTATCAAGTGGGGCAACAGGAAAAAACATAAATACATTAAATTCTGCATCAACACAAGAAATGTTTTTATTATAGGTCTCACTGAACAGTGGAACTTGTTACCCAGAGAGGTGGTGAAGTCTCCATTGCTGCAGATATTTACAACTCAGCCCTAAGAAACTTGCTCAGATTGACCCTTCTTTGAGTAGGGGTTAGACTAGACTGTCTTCAGAGATCCCTTTCCACTTAGGGTGTTCTATAATGTAAA
>WAAG01002426.1:0-11395 GCA_013390105.1 Tichodroma muraria | reverse complement strand
GCTAGGAAATATTATTTTTTGTATCATTCTGACATTGCTCTACAAGGAGTTTGGGATAATAGTGTCATTTTACAGTGGACTTGACGCCACTTAAGTATAATGGCCCAAGCATATTCACTGCAATAATTCAATACCTGATTGAAAACAACTTTAAGTTTATAAAAAAATTGCTACTATTTGTGCCTTTCTTTTGGGTAGTAATAGTAGAGGCCCATCAAGAAATAAAATAGTGATTGTTTTCTTTCTTTTACTCACATTACCTTTAAAGAGTTGCCAAACAATTCATATTAGAAAACTGAAATAAGAGGTCAGAGAATAAATACTCCTTTCATGACTTCTAATAACATGAAAATGTGAATTAGCAAAACTTAAAAGTGTTTTGGCTCTTGAGATCAGACTTTTTACCATGCCAAGGAATTCAGACCCCAGTTAAACTGAACTGATAATTATTGTGCATTTTCAGAGCAGGGCATGCTAGTGAATCTGTCTGTCTTTGTAACTGACTTTACAAAACCTTAGAGGGCTGCATAAGTAAAGGTAGTGCTGGACATAGAAATCCACATTTCAGACATCCTCCATATCTCTCTGTGATAAGGTTTCATCCCACATTTCTTATCTTATTTGTCTGGTTCCTTGTGCCTTAGACACAAAAAGCTGATTGTGACAAAGACATGAGAAACCTTCAATTATTTTGGCACCAAGAAATTACAGGCACTTTTGAGGAGCATTAACTACAAGGTATCAAGAATTCTTGAAAGAATTTTTTTAATCTTTCAGAGTCACCTCATCATAGATACAGCTTCCTGAAGAACAATTTTAAACGAAGGATTTTCTAACTATGCCAATGTCATTTCTTGCCTTAATTTTCTGAGGGAAACTAATTGGTAAAACACATGGAAAAAAGGAAGACATTGAAACAAAAAGAAAATAACCTAAAGGAATACTTTAGTTCATAAATCAACATGTTTCCTTATACTCTTTCACCAAAGGTTTTTTTATTGGCTCGGATAGGTACTTGAGAAAACTTAGTTATACTTTTCAGACAAAGAAAATTAGCAGATAGTCTGATTCAAGTACAAAATTGGATCACAACCATCCTGTCTATGATTCACTGGATATTAGTTCTGATTTTTTAGAAATACATTATTTAATAATCTAACCACCATACATAATAGCACAATTTCAGACTTCCAAAAAAACATATACAGTTTAGAGAAGGCCTACATATCTGAGCTCATCTTGAGAAAGAAAAAAATAGCAATTTATTCTAAATATATTTTATTATAGTTATACTCATAATTATGGCTATGCTTTGGCTTCTTATATAATCTGTGTAGAGAATTTCCTCCAGAGGTAGTTCATCATGCTAAGTTAAAGGAGGAACCTTTCTCACTGACAAAGAAGAGAGCTGTGGAGATTACCCTTTCTTCTACTACACATCCTAGCAAGTGTTAGTAACTCCAAAAAAGAACCCACTAATCCACTTAAAATTGCCTTATAAGGGATATTTGGTAGAAATCAAAAGATAACTAAATCTTCTAACAGAAAATTAATAAGATTATATATTACTTGTGCTACTTGGATTCTGATCTTGGTTAGAGTACTTAAGGTCCCTTTAAAAACATGGTGAAAATAATATTTCTTCTAAGACGCTGAAGGATTAATTTGAAAAGTTTCCATATGCAAAGAACAGAGGCTCTGAGTTTACTGAAAGTTCAGTGAGTTACTGAGGTGTCCACAGAAGAGGATTTCACCTACCAATCCTGCCTTCCCATCATGGGGAGTGAACATGTAGTTTCAAAGCCAGGAGCATATAGCTCTTGAGAGATAAGACTTCATATATCATTTAACAGTATTTTTATAATGAACCTAATTTGAGTTTGTGAGAACATAGTAACATACAAAGATTTCATTGTAATAAAGTGTGGGATTTATTTCAGCTACGCTGCACCTGGATTTACAGCAGTGGACATGATGGTTTAAGAAATATCTAAGGTTAAGGGAACAACATGATCACAGCTGGCTGTGGAACTTATCTCTTTAAGGTTTTAAATTCAGACCCCTATTATTTCTGGCAGCTTTATAGTTTTTATTAGTGAAAGCTTGCTCAGAAGCTGATTTCCAAGGATCAGAAAGGACCAATGGCTTTCTTGAGGCCAGGGACTGGGGCCTGACACCTACATTAGGTAGAGCATGTGTCTTTCCTGAAAGATTACTCCATAAAACTTCACTTGGACATTCTGGAGATAAAACCCACCTAGGCTTTTCCAATCTGAGTTTTAATATTTAGATGTGTTGTTTTTGTCTTATGTACATACTAGCTAGAGGTGATTAGGATAAATCAGAATTGATGCAGATATAATGATTTTACAGGTCCAGTACATTTGGGGAAAAAATGGGAGAGACTATGGACTTGCCTTAGCATTTACCCAGGTAAAAGGAAAAGAGGGTTTCATGTTCTATTTCCCTTGCTTCCACGTGCCTATCAGAAGGCACAGGGAATTCAGCAGCCCTGGCATAATAGGGCATCTACGGTGTGCCAGACAGAAGGCTCAAGCAGAATATATTCTCCCATCCATCTAGTGTGACAGTTAAGACCTTCTAGTTTACAGATTTCTGTGTGAATTCCTCCTGGAGCATACATCAATGTTACTTTATCGTCAGGATTAATTCAATGTTACTACTAAACAATATTTATTCATCATCTTTGACGACACATCCCAGTCATTTTAGCAGCATCTCCTTTGACATCTGGAACATATTTCCATTTAAACTGATTTACCTATAATTTCATAAGCATGTTTATTTTCTTAATCCATTTCAGACCTTGCACGTAAGTGTATGTGTGTATAGAAGCAAGAGATATCATTAAATCTTGGTTAATACTAGGATGAAATTTAAAGACAGATTTTATTTCTACTTTCATTGCTCAAATGAATTTGCAAGATTAGTTTTATAACTGAACATAGACTAGCTGGATTTTTTGTTTCCTAATAAATGCATGTTACTATTTTTCTCAGAAGAATATTATAACATACTCCTTTTGTTAATGTCGTCTTACTTACTTAATACATATTTCTTACCCACATGTCCTCTACCTCAAAAGCCTAGACCTCTGAGACTCCTGACTAGTGCCACAACTACTAAGTAATGTTTCTTCAAATTTCCTTAGCTGCTGTTCCCAGGATTCACAGGTAATGGCAATTTTTCCCTGGAGCAAAGCACTCTGGGGAGAGGAAAATTTTCTTATAATACCAAACAGAATAGCACTTAGACAAAACTACATATAGCCTTTATAAAGCATCCAAATTTAGTTCTTTTCTCTGTTAAGCATCATTCAACCTTTTTCAAACAAACTAGTAATATTTGGTTATGGAAGACTTTGTTTGGAATTAAATCTGCAACAGAGTTGTCAGAGTTCCTGCGTCTGAAGGGTCTTCAAAGTACCCATAAAGACATAAAGATGATTTTTCTTCATGACTTCTTTTTAAGGTATCACTTTTTGTAGACAACAGACAACAGTCATGCAGGAAATTAAAAAAAAAAAAAAAAGTTCTCTGGTGCTCACTAACTCTTGGAGAGTGTATTGGCATTGTTTGCAAAGAGCATCAGTTGCTGCTTCTCTTCTCTAGTTATGAACAGACCTGTTGATTTATCAATTTTTATGGTGACAAAGCCTAAAGAAAAGTCTGATTTTTTTTGGCATGACAATAGAGAGACATATGCTACATGTACACGCTAAGCATGTAGTGTCTTTTGTGGTAATAAGCATCAAAGCAGAAAAATCTAAGTGAAGGACACCAATAGACTGTTCAAAAGGTTTTGTTAGCCTTTGCCCTCTTTACAATGACTATTACAGAATAACAGAAGCACAGAATAAGCTGAGTTGGAAGGGACCAACAAGGACCATCAAGTCCAGCTCCTGGCCCTGCACAGCACCATCCCCAAGAGTCACACCATGTGCCCAAGAGCACTGCTCAAATGCTTGAACTCCATCAGGCTTGGCACTGTGACCACTCTCCTGGGGACTCTGTTCCAGGGCCCAATCACCCTCTGGGTGAAGAACCTTTTTCTGATATCCAACCTAAACCTCTCCTGACACAAATTCATTCTGTTCCCTCTGGCCCTGTCACTGATTAACCACAGAGGAGAGATCAGTGTCTTCCCCTCCTCTTTCCCTCACAACGAAGTTGCAGACTAGAATGAGGTCTCCCCTCAGTCTCCTCCAGGCTGAACTGACCGAGGGACCTCATCTGCTTCTCATTTGTCTTCCCCTCAAGACTCTTTGGTATCTCCATTGCCCTCCTTTGGACAGTCTTTAATTGCTTAATGTCTTTCTTATATTGTGGTGCCCAAAACTGCACCCAGCACTCGAGGTGAGGCAGCCCCAGTGCAGAGCAGAGCAGAGCAGAGCAGAGCAGAGCAGAGCAGAGCAGAGCAGAGCAGAGCAGAGCAGAGCAGAGCAGGACAATCCCCTCCCTTGCTCAGCTGGTGATGCTGTGCCTGATGCACCCAAGGATANATCCAAATTTAGTTCTTTTCTCTGTTAAGCATCATTCAACCTTTTTCAAACAAACTAGTAATATTTGGTTATGGAAGACTTTGTTTGGAATTAAATCTGCAACAGAGTTGTCAGAGTTCCTGAGTCTGAAGGGTCTTCAAAGTACCCATAAAGACATAAAGATGATTTTTCTTCATGACTTCTTTTTAAGGTATCACTTTTTGTAGACAACAGACAACAGTCATGCAGGAAATTAAAAAAAAAAAAAAAAGTTCTCTGGTGCTCACTAACTCTTGGAGAGTGTATTGGCATTGTTTGCAAAGAGCATCAGTTGCTGCTTCTCTTCTCTAGTTATGAACAGACCTGTTGATTTATCAATTTTTATGGTGACAAAGCCTAAAGAAAAGTCTGATTTTTTTTGGCATGACAATAGAGAGACATATGCTACATGTACACGCTAAAGCATGTAGTGTCTTTTGTGGTAATAAGCATCAAAGCAGAAAAATCTAAGTGAAGGACACCAATAGACTGTTCAAAAGGTTTTGTTAGCCTTTGCCCTCTTTACAATGACTATTACAGAATAACAGAAGCACAGAATAAGCTGAGTTGGAAGGGACCAACAAGGACCATCAAGTCCAGCTCCTGGCCCTGCACAGCACCATCCCCAAGAGTCACACCATGTGCCCAAGAGCACTGCTCAAATGCTTGAACTCCATCAGTCTTGGCACTGTGACCACTCTCCTGGGGACTCTGTTCCAGGGCCCAATCACCCTCTGGGTGAAGAACCTTTTTCTGATATCCAACCTAAACCTCTCCTGACACAAATTCATTCTGTTCCCTCTGGCCCTGTCACTGATTAACCACAGAGGAGAGATCAGTGTCTTCCCCTCCTCTTTCCCTCACAACGAAGTTGCAGACTAGAATGAGGTCTCCCCTCAGTCTCCTCCAGGCTGAACTGACCGAGGGACCTCATCTGCTTCTCATTTGTCTTCCCCTCAAGACTCTTTGGTATCTCCATTGCCCTCCTTTGGACAGTCTTTAATTGCTTAATGTCTTTCTTATATTGTGGTGCCCAAAACTGCACCCAGCACTCGAGGTGAGGCAGCCCCAGTGCAGAGCAGAGCAGAGCAGAGCAGAGCAGGACAATCCCCTCCCTTGCTCAGCTGGTGATGCTGTGCCTGATGCACCCAAGGATATGGTTGACCCTCCTGGCTCTCAGGACACTGCTGACTCACATTCACTTCCCATCAAGTCTGAAATTACATTGATAAATTGTATTTATCATTTTTGTACACTTTCTGTATAATCCATGGATTAAAATTAGGCTTTCACTTACTGCAGAAATCACTAGTCATTTCATCAAATGTGAAACATATGTGCTAGAAAGCAGCAGCACACCTCTGAGGAATGAGGTGGGAATTAACTGGAATAATTCTTCAGAAGTATTCTTTTTGCCATTCCTTACGGTCAAAACATTTTTGAAAGAGACTCCTAACTACTCTTCTATCTTTTCTCTGATTCTTTATTCATGTTTTCCTTCTCATACTTTAAGGTTTAGTGTAAACTCCTAAAGGATAATTTTTAAAGATACTGGCAAGTCTTTCTGGTACTTTGCAGGTCAAAAAGGGATTTGATTATAAGTATTTTACTTTTTCAACTTCTTTATGTAAGTAAAGGGCATTTTAACTACTAGGACATCAATTTATCTTTGAGGATAAAGACTAAAGGTCTCAGTATCTCTGGTTGAATTACACTAAGTAAATGAGGTCCCTGAAATTTTCTACTTACAGAATCGTCCTTCTAACATTTCCATTTCTCCTCACGGAGAAAGGGAACATCTGAGGACCGGTACATCTGAAGATGTTTACCAGGGTGTTCATTTGTATGCCTGGAATATGAAAACTGAAGAAGCTGAATAAGTAGTGTTCCCAGTCTGGAGTCAGTTAAACACCCAGTCACTTAAATGGTTCCCCGTGCTTTTCCTTATTCACTTAAATTTTTTTAATCAAAATGAAATTTTGTTATTTCATCTACATTAACAATGTTATTGCCCTCTAGTGGACTTATTTATTTGCATAAATTAAACTGAAAAGATTTTTAGAAACACGTGCTCTGTAACATAGTACAGTGAGTCTGACCCAGAAAATAATTTTTTTTTTTGATGGAAAAATATCCCATGAATTACTTTTCATAAGGTATGTGCTGGAGATTATGAAATGCAGATTATATTGGAAGACAGGAAACTTCTTGTGTTACATCAAACAATGAAAAAGGTCTGTTGAAATAAAGGTTCAAATATCTACCTGGCAGTGGCACCAACCAGTCAAGTATGGCATGAGTGCGTAAGTCCCAAACAATACATTAGGCATGTGGTGACAGGACAAGGAGATATGGTTTCAAATTGAAAAATTGTAGGTTTAGGTTAGGTATTAGGAAAAAAAATTCTATACTGTGGGGGTGGTGAGGCACCAGAATAGGTTGCCCAGAACAGCTGTGGATGCCCCATCCCTAGAGGTGTTCAAGGCCAGGCTGGATGGGACTCTGAGCAACCTGGTATAATGAAAGTGCCCCTGTCCATGACGGGGGGGAGGGTTGGAAATGGATGATCTTTAAGGTACCTTCTAACCCAAACCATTCTATGATTCAATGGTTTCAGCTCTTCAGTATGTGCATTTATCAGTCTCAATAACTCAATAACATTATTCATATTCTATTGTAGCTTCAATGCTTGGTTAAATTTCTGAAATTAGTCAGCATGTCAAACTCTGTTGGGCACAGAGAGCAAGCCTTGGAAAAATGTTCTTTCAGAGAAAAAAGTAAAGGGTAAGCACTGAAAGGCAACAAAAAAAAAATATTGTCAGAAGTATACTGGAAAATTATCAGGCCACATATAAAATGTAAGAGTCTTTAAATTACTTTAAAAAGTTTAAAATTGAAGGGACTGGTTTAATAAAGATAAAGATGTAGATGAATTTTAGAAAGAAACCACATGTGTGGTACTTAACTTGTTGACTTCTGAAAGCACTGCTTAAGAAACCTAACTTTCTATTGCACATTGCACTGAGCATCCATCTAGACAGCATAACTAGATCCTTTCACATGTATCTAAATGTGGCCTTTATATATGAAATGAATTGTAATTTAGATGTTTTAATTTGGAACAAGAATTAGTGAAATTCTCTTTGGGATAAAATATGTCTGATTTTTTTATGAAATACTGAGTATTAATGGAAGTAAAATATGGCTTCACAAATACCACAAATTTCCGTGATGCAGCATTTCTAATATTAATATAATTTGGTAATTTATTAATTTTTAAATATCCACTGGGAATCGTTTTAATATTTGGATAATTCAATAATACTTCTTTCACACAGTAAGGAACCATATAAATATTTATTAAATGATGTATAATTTTTCAAAACCATTTCTTAGCACATAGCAGTCTTGAAAATTTGACTGGGAGAGACTGATTACTGCAAATTCCATTGCTTATGTTTGAAGTGAATTGGATTACTCTGGATTTACACAAGGGCCCAGAATACATTAACAGGCTTTAGCTACCCAAAGCAGCCTCACCTGGATCTTCACCCAGCAGCTCTTCTTAGGGGC
Organism: Tichodroma muraria; assembly: GCA_013390105.1. Taxonomy (NCBI): domain Eukaryota; kingdom Metazoa; phylum Chordata; class Aves; order Passeriformes; family Sittidae; genus Tichodroma; species Tichodroma muraria. The sequence continues at coordinate 3,282 of WAAG01002426.1, read as the reverse complement.
GTGGAGGTTTCAGGAAGCTCATGCCAGGACACACAGCCCTGCCCTGCGATGAAGGCGTCCCTGGGCCCAGACCTGCCTCCAGCTGTCCTGGCCCAAGGGGTTACTGCATAGACCTGGAACATATGCTGTAGTAGCCTTGTATCCTGCCACTCCTGAAGGAATCCCTGCGATCACTCCAGACTTGACCCGTAATCTCTGTCTTAGTTTGAAAGACAGGTGTCTGCTAGGGAAGGCAGGAGCCTCCCTCGGAATAGAGAATGTAAACCTCCTTTCTCCAAATTGTTATAAATTTGAAATTAAGGGGCTCTCAGGCAAAGATATGAGGATAGGAATAACAGCTCTTTACTAGTGTGTATAACAAGGTAAACAAAATAACAACAATAACTATGGCATTAACAAACAGAACCAGGGACTCAATCACAGTCCTCGGCCGCAAGGCACTTTCCCCTTTGGCGCAGTTACTGTCACAGCCAGCAGGAAGGAGCAAAAATCCCGGCATGCCGACAAGATCTATCAGAAACTCAGTGTCCGTAGCTGGAGCTGCAGAAGCGTCCCGGCAAGGCAGAGGGTGCGGGCTACGGCGCGGGGAAACCCAGAGCAGAACCGAGGAAACAGAGGGCACGGGGCAACGGCGGGCGGCCTGGCTCCCGGCAGGGCAGCGAGAGGCGAGCGACAGAATTCCCGGGGTACATGAACAGATGGTGGTAGGTCCCTCAGGGCTGAGCTCCAGCAGTGCTGGTGGGCTCCTCCTGCAGCAAAAAACAACCGCCTGGCCGTTCCCTCCGATGCCAAAGTGAGAGCGCCCGGCTGGCCCAGCCCCCGTCCTTTACCTGCCTCTGATTCCCGGGATATCACTGTCCCTCTAAGAGAAAACTCCCCGAGAGAAAAGTGTAGCCAGGTGCCACACTCTTCCGTGACTTCGGCTTCTTTTGTCTTTCTTAAGTACCCATAAGTACCCAGTAATTAATTTCTTGGCAACTTCTGGGAAATAATTCTATAAGAAAGAAACCCAACCCCCAACAATCTCATATGGGACTGCTGATGGGTGCTGCTCCTCTCCTCCCATGGCCCTGCCTTCCTGCAGTAGCGCTGTTCTTTCCTCAGAGAGAGCACTATCCTGCCTGTGCTCAGCTCCTGGCTCATACTCTTCAACGGACCAGCGAACTATCCTCTTCTGGTCTAGACCAGACCCCTTTAACCAAAGGCTTTTGTTGCTCCTTGAAAAACAGGTACATAAACCAAGATATTTTTCCTCATAAATTTACAACCAGTGTCAGCAAATTAGGCACAAATTTATATTTGCTTGAATTTTGTGAATTGTGTTGAATGCTTCTGAGTTTTAAGGGCAAAGAGGACTTCTACACATCACTCATAAAGATTCAGGGATAGATTTTTCTACAATGCTTACATTTCTACAACGCTCTACAATTTCTTACATCATTCTGAATACTTTTTAATCTGTTACTATTCTTCTCTTGTCATAAGGAAGCCGAGTATATTCATAAAACCCAGCCTTAACTGAGAATCCCTTTTCAGAGCTTTAACTGCTAGATTGTATCTGCAATTTAAAATTTGGCTTCAGATTGCATAATTTACCGAGTATATTCTTTCAGCAATCGTTGATTTAGGCAAAAAAATCACAGTAAAATCATTGTGAAAGAACAGACATCCACAATTGAAATCTAAAATTAGACAAAGACAAATCTTCCTTTGAATATTTGGTGCCTACCTAGGAGTTTTACCTCTGAGGGTGGGGGAAGTGCGCAACATTACCCTGTTAGTGAAAATGTGGGCAGATGGATAAACTGTATTTCACACAGCCTTAGAGAAGAATGCAAGGGAATCTGGCAAGCGGGTGCTTTGCCTCTTCCATTATAAAAAATTTATCTGTTCAAGTGCTTCACAGTACAGGTATCACCACACTGATATAAGTCATCATATACACGGCTTCTAAGGGTGAACATGGTGAGATGTGTGTCAGCCATGCAACAATTCCATCCCTATACTATTCCTGGGGTCAGATCAACTACAAAGAAACTATATGCAGCTGATGAAAGCAAGCAGCCATTTGGTCATAACTGTGATCCATCCTTAGGCTAGATAAAAAAATGTCACTAAGATGGATTCTTCATATTAGGGAATCTCTCTGCTTATTCTGGCAGTTTATTAATTGTGCTTGTCTTGTCAAGAATTTCATAACATTCTATAAAATTATAGGATGGAGATGGACTCTATGAATAAAATTACAGGATCCAGATTTACAGCAATATTTGTGAATGCGAATCTAGGACAAGTTTTATGATAAACAGATCTATAGGCAAATATTCAATAAACTGGGGGAACGCACACTTCTGGGTTGTAATTATATGACACATGCCCCTTTGAATTTCAGTGGACGCAGGAATTCCTGATTTCTCTTGCAAGGAATCAAAAGCTGTTTTCTGTGCTGCGCAGTAATCTTGCCTGTGCTGCTTTAACATATACCAGGCAATTTCCAGATGAAGGATATTTTCTCCCAATTCAGTCAAGCAGTAATAAGTCTCATAGTTCTACTTCTTGATCTCATCCTATTACTTCACTCTTTCTTCGTTCCATTGTTTCAATCATGATGTCCCTCAGACAGTATCATTTTTCCTGCTTTCTCTCAGTGGCACTGATACCTCATCTTCACCATAGCCAATCAATCTCTGGCCTACATCTGAAAAGGATATTCCCTCATTCAGTTTGACTCATCATTTTTTATCAGTCATTATCTTTTTCCTTGTTGTTGGTTCTTTTTTTTTTTTGCTCTGGTTTGGGGTTGTTGTTAGTTGATTGGTTTTTGGGGTTTTTGTGGTTCTGTTTCTTTGTTTTGTTTATTTTTTTATTATTTTTCTTCTCTTCTTTTTCTTTATTATGGAGCAATATGAAAGTGGCCTTCAGATGGATGTCACAAACCCAACCTACCCCTTTGAACAGGGAAAAAAAGACAAAAATCAAAAATGCCTTCCAAAGAAAGGGAGAGCAGGCAGAGGCAGTAACAGAAAGGTGAAAGTCTGTGATGCCCTTTTCCCATCTGTGACAGTAAGTTTAGAGACTGTACTGTTATGAGGACCCATGGCTTTCAGAAAATGAGATCACTTCCCCAAACTGTACATGCTGTAATTACATCACAATTGTATTATTGTCCTCATATTCTCAGAATAGCAAGCTCATGGCATTCCAAGCAAATATATTTTTAATCATTAAATGAAAAGGTTTTAATTCCAGGAGCTAGAGAAAAATATATCAGCTGTCTGCAAA
>WAAG01002424.1:56321-77683 GCA_013390105.1 Tichodroma muraria | reverse complement strand
TCAAGAAACAAGAAGGGAGTAGCGTAAACCTTCCCCTTGCACATCCTTTCCGCTTCTGAAAGTGACTACCTTAGGGACTTCCGGAGTCCAAGACTATATCTGGAACATTGTTTCTGATAGCTGTCCATGCACATACCCTCCATGAATTTGTCTAAACCTTGTTTGAACTCATTTATGTTTTTGGCTTCCATAGCATCCTGTGGCAATGAGTTTCACAATATAATTATGGGATTTGTGAAAGAGTACTTCCTTTTGTTTGTTTTATATCTGCTGCCTGATAATTTCATTGGGTGCTCATTTGTTATGAGAAACAATAAATCACAGTTATAACTGTGATTTTTCCACATTTTTCTTGATTTGTTTAAAAGCCTCTACTGTAGTCCTCTTAACTTGGTAAACTAATGACTGTATCTGTTAAGAGCCGCAGTCTAATTAGTCTCTAAATTGAGACTATTCTGTAATTTGGATAATCCTTTCTCTGATTATCCTGAGGTGAATTTGTCCTGATGTTCCTGTGTCTTCAAGAAATCAGATGACCAAACCAGTGCATGTTACTTAAGATATGAGTACACTGGTGTGTAGTAATGTTCCATATGAGTGTAATCTCGTTTGTGTAGCTGTCTTCTATTACTGCAAGAGCTGGTAGGACCTGCAGCAGCTGCATGGCCTTTCTAGGAGTTTTAAAATGTTTTTGAACAGTGTTAAACATAGCAGTAAGTTATGAGTCCTTTGCCATGTATTGCAGAACGTGGCAGTGTTACCAGCACAGATCTTCACAGTACTAAAACATTAACACAAGCTCATGTTTTGAGAGGAAGCTATCAAGGGTCATATAAGGACATATGCAACAGAAGTACAAGTATAATCTAGATTGATTAAGTCTTACTCTAATGCTTGTGTCAAAAACATCCTTTTTTTTTCAAAATAGATAGAAAAAGAAGGAAAATACTAATAGTCTTAATTCAAATAAGCATCAGGCTCTAACTGAAGAGTCCTTTCAAAACTAGTACTTCCTGAAATTTTTGCTGTGACATTTCATTGGCGTAACACAGTGCTGCAGACATTTCAGAGCAGTACTGGGACATTACTGATTGTTTTGGTCTCTCTGCAGTTAAAGTCAACACTTCTGTTCAGGTCTTTGTGTCACAGATATTGAGATAATAATCATTCAGTTATCTTGGATAGAAAAAGAGAAAATAATATTCCTGTGTTTTTTTGTAATCGGTCATATGCTGAAATCGCTGCCTATTACTTGAGGGACTTACTGTACATGCATGTATCCCTAGGCATCATTAAACTTGAGGCAAACTGAAAATGTGTGTACAGAGTGCACCAGGCAGTTGCAGAAACATACTGAAATTGTTGCATGTTCACAGTGTATTCATTCCTTATGAGCACAGCAGTGTTGTCAGAGGGAGAAAAAAGTACCAGCAAGGAGCACTTTGTTAATATTTCCAGAGAAAGTAATCCAGCCTGTATTCTTGCTCTTGGAAGTAGAGTGAGCTGTGGACTACACCAGTTGTGCCAAGGGCTTTGTGTGTCCCTTAAGCCGCAAGTAGAGCTTTCATGTCTTGCCTCACTGTGCTGGCGTGACTGAGAGAGGAGAACTTCTGAGCATGCTCCTCTGCCTAGGAAAAAAGTAGAGGAAAAAAATGCCACTTGCAGATCTTGTATACTGCACGCAAGAGGTTGGGGTTGAATATTTTCTTTCTTGGGTTGAGTATTTTTTCTGCAGACTGGGTGGTATGAAATTTCTTTTGCAACTTGAACCTGCAAAGAGCATTACATCTATAACAAAAGTGAATAAATGCAAGTTTTAAGAAAATACTTATTTTTATCTTCTAGGCTACTCGACATGCAGAAATGGTGGCAATTGACCAGGTCCTTGACTGGTGCAAGCAACACAAGAAGGATTATAGGGAGGTGTTTCCACAGCTGGTGTTGTATGTAACTGTAGAGCCCTGTATCATGTGTGCAGCTGCTGTGCGCTTGATGAGTATCCTTTCATGCTGACTCACACTGGGAAACTCTGTGTCCAGCCCTTACTCCTTTGGCAGTGAGCCCACAAAGAAAGGCTTGACAGTGTCAGGGAAAGCCAGGAGGGGTGCTTTGAGGGTCTGCATCCACCTCTGTGGTGAACGGTGAGAGACTCAAGAGTGAAAGAGAGATGGTGCAGTTATGACAAACAACTGCTCTTAGAGATTAAAAATACATTTTAGAGATGTTTATTAGCATGTGAAATGAGCTAAGTGCAGTTCAATGTTCAGTTTTGAATGTTGTGTCAATCAGTAAACCATGTCTTTGTATGCCCCTGCTTTGGGGATTCATACTTCCCCTTTTCTGACAAAGGCTGGATGTGCATCTTCAGCAATACTCGTACATTATTCAAAAGTAAGTTCTGATTTTATGAGGGAGGAACTGTAGCTCAAACTAATTTAGTTTGAAGAGTACAAGCACATTTTAGGAAATTTGATGACTGCATAGATCAGGCTTCTGTACTTCTTGCTTGTTTTTCACTTGATACCTTGACTCACTCCCATAAATTCCACGGGTCGTGTATGGCTGTCGAAATGAGCGATTTGGAGGCTGTGGCTCTGTTTTGAGCATCTCGTCTGATGATATGGTGGACTCAGGAGACCCATTTGAAGTAGGCTGTGAAATGTTTCCCATTGTTTTCTAGCTAGGGTACTGTGCCTGGCTTCGTTACCAGGCTTTGAGAATGTTACGCATCACTTTAAGAGGACACAGATGGAAGATGATCAAAGTCATCTTTGTAATGACTTTGTAAACTTGTAAACTTGGCTTAATAAGAAAATAATGTAAAAAAAAATTAGGTCCTTAAAGAAAAAAAAATTGAGGAAAACCCTTAACCTTAAGACAGTCTTAAATTATTGAAAAGGATGTATCAAAGGGTAAGGGAAAGAATTATGCTTGTGGAACAAGGTAAGAATTTAATATATCTAAAATATGTGTAATACTTAGAACAGTAAGTATATGCTGCAGGAAGAGATGGGGAAAAATTATTTTAAGCTGCAGAATGTACAGACACATAATCAATAAAGATCAAGTAACGGCAACTTACTAAATTACTGGGTTTTAGCTGAGCCACTGGAAATGACTGTATTTTTGTTTTCAGTCTGTGTGTTCATGAGGTAAAATTTATTAGCTTAGATTTATTTCATGTAATTCAAATCCCAAAATAAATCTGAACTGCAACAGTAGCAGAGGAAATTCAGTTTAGGTATCAATAAACTTTCAGAATGGTAGGGATACTGAAAGACTGAACAGTGTCTGGGGTAATTTAGGCATCTTTGTCATGTGAGAAAGGCTGGACAAGCATTCAGTGGAGGTAAAGTATAAATAAATCTAGGTGCTTCACAGCATGATATTACCTGTGTACCCATACATACATGTAGAGAGTATTTATAGCATTTTATGTGTTACATTATTCACAGTTGTACATGATCTTGCCTTATACAGTGATAGTGTTTCCTGGAGTTCTTTTCCACATTTCACATTAATGAATTAATGAATGTAAAAAAACAAGTAATATATTTCAGCATTGTAAATAAGCACTAAAGGCTCAAGGCTCAAAGAATTTCAGTCAGCGTGACAATACGGTTTGGCACTCCAGTGTAAACATATAAGGCATCTTTCTGCCTGTGTCAGTGAGACTAACATCTGAATTAATTGATGTAGTCAGTACTGGAAGAGTGTTCATTTGCTAACACTGGCATGTGGTATTTTTTTTTTTTTTATACATTCAGAAGACAGAAAGGAGAAGGTTCTTTATACTATGAATCCTTTGTTTCTGTAGGCAACTGCAAAGGAATGTATAGGAGTTATTTTCTTATTTTTATTATCTACTCATTTTCTAGCATGGGTGGAGATTTATTTCGTGCCAGTGACATTTAAATACTTTGTCATTAGTGTTCATGGCCTGGAAAAGTGTTTTAGAAGGACCAAAAAGATCTGAAAGGTGACTGTTAGGAATAAAGAATAGATACGTGGATGAGTATTTTCTGTCAGTAATCTTATCTATGAATACATAGATGTATGTCTCTTATGTCTCCAAGTGCTTGAGGAGTATGGGAGGCTGGAAACACATTAATAAGAAAGAAATTGTAGAGTGCAGAAAAATTTTACATAATTTACTAAGAGAGTTTGTTTTGCCTAATATTAAGTTATTAGGGAAATTACTTACTCTACTAAGCGTCAACATAGGTTTTTTTCAAATATATTAGGTATTAAACCTGAAAAGGAGATTTATTTATTTTTTTTACCCCTAAGTTGGCAGTACAATTGTTTAAAATTATTCTGTAGTCAAGACATTATTGTGAAGTATGGAATACGTTATTCTCAGATGTGCTCACTAACATCATTCTAATTTGAACAGTGCTCTTCTGGCTATCGTGCTGAAGAGGCAGTGGAATTGTTAAAAGCTTTCTACAGACAAGAAAATCCCAATGGTAGGTTTTACATTAATGCATCCGTTTTGATCCCAAACTAATTTAAAAGAATGTTGGCACTGGAATTACTGTAATTCACTTCTGATGATTTTCTCCTTTCCTGTTTCTTGGCAGCACCAAAATCAAAAGTACGTAAAAAGGATCGTCGTCAGTAGCCCTACACCGGTGGGACACAGAAACTTACCAAAAAATGTTATGTGAAGGTTTCCTTAGCATGCTGCTTTTTTAAAACGTGCAGTTCAATCAAACCGTGTTTAATTTTCTCTACAGAGTTTTTACTAATAGGATACTTAGTACCTGTTCCTGCCTTTCTATATTTATGATTTCTTGTTATCATGACAAAAGAATAAATGGCTGGTTTTAGAAAGAGGAAAATTGGTGGTTCAAGTCCACTTGTTTACATACAGATCCATTAAAACGGTGCTTTTGTACAGCACATTCTAGAATATTTTTTTTCCTTCTGTGTGTGGAGAAGCATCTTGCTTTTTAATAGCAAATGTTTGCTTAGGCAAGCAATTAACTCTCTTGGAAGGTTACATTTGTAAGTCCTTTGGAGTCTGTGTGTATATTTATTCAAAAGGCATATAAAGGAATTGTACGGTCCTTGAAGACTTAGGACCATTGCAAATGTTTCCTTATTTTTTTCTACCTTAGCAGAAGCCGGATTTTCAGAGGTAATTTCTGAAAGTCATACACCTGTGTAGACAGGGACATACACACAATCACGTGTCTGTTTGTGTGTGCTGTTGCTTAATAAGGACAAGCAAATACCACTTGGCTGCTCAGCACCTTCATACAAAGTTGTGGAGAAAGTCTCCACAACTCTCTTTAGATTGTCCACTCCTCTTGTGAATATCAGTGTAAGAAATACTTTATTTTTAAGAATCCACTAAGAAGTTGTTCTTAGCTCCTAAATTATAGTAATCAAGATGGGCAGATACGAGTGAAAACCAGGAAATGAAGTTGGTAATAACATGAATAAAATATATTTAAGATATTTATCTTTTCATGGTATTGGTTGGCTTTGTCATTTCCTTGTATTTTGCTTTGCCATGCAGTAATTTATAATCCAGAAGAGGGCCTTCAAGTTCCACTAATGAATTAAGACTACAAGTACAGTTCAGTCTTGATTGTATACCTCTTAGTGGATACTTACATGAAGGATGAAATTGTTTGTAGTTTATTTGGCTGTTATTCAGAAATTTGAGAAATGCCGTAGCTTTTTTTTATTTTATGCAGAAGAGTATTCAAAGTTTTATAACTATAAAAATTGAATGCAATTAAACTTTTTAGATATTTCAAATAAATACTTTCAAAAGTGTTTTTAAAAAGAATATTAAAAGCATTACTTTGTCACCGTTGCTTTTAATAACTTAGAATTCATGTTTTATGTATTTACTGAATGTTTACAAAGTGACACGGGAAAGAAGCGTTTTTACCATAATAGCTATTTTCAGAGTTTAGAAATAATATTTCTTTGACTTAAGCCCTTAACTGATGTCAGTAACCTATCCTATTCTCCTGACCATTACTTAGAGCCTTCTTTGAGTCTTTCCCATTCCATAAACAAAAGTTACGACTGTGTTTGTAGATTTAATCTGCTTCAGAGCTCCAAGGGCTTGTGAACCAGACAGCTAAGCTGGAAAAGCTATTTAGGAAAAGACCATTTTTAATGACTGGGATGGCTTTATTGGAAAGAAACCGGCATGCCTGTGGTTATGGTATTTGGCTGGTGATAGAAGATGGTGATTTATCGCTACAGGTACATTCACATCTCAGCTGGACCATAATTTTCTTGTACCTTGAAGAAATCACTTAAGTCCAAATTAAAGACAAGAGACATCTGGCTTGTCACTGAAATCAGTGACAGTAGGAATCACAGCCTTCTTACAGTTTTGAACCGGGACCTAAATCTCTCAACTTCTTTTCTTTTAAAGAGAGGCTATGAACACTTTCCCATTGTCTTCTTTCAAAGAAGGATGTTGTTATTGGAACATGTGTGACAGTAGGAGCCATGTAAATAAGTAGAAAGATTACTGGTAGTAGGACAAAACACATTTTAAAAGCTTTGTCTAATTTTTCAACCCTTAAATTGGAACAGAATTTTTTTGTCAGTGGTAACATGTCATGTAACAAACAGTTCAAATTTTGTGCAAAGCCAAAAGAGACTGAAGAGGATGAGAAAAAAACTTTCTGTTGAGAGTGATCAAGGAAAATAATGTGCATCTTGGGACAGAGGCATGGAAGAAAAATAATGTAGCACGATAAAAACTGTCACTTTACAGAAAGGTTACAAAAGATGCTTCTGTTTACTGTAAAGTATAAGCAAAAGAACAATGGTCTAGCATTGAGGCAAATTTGGATGGGGGAGGGATTTGTTTTGGCTGTTTTTGTTGGTTGTTGGTTGGGTTTGGGCTTTTTAGCATAATAATTAGCTTGGGGAACAAACTGCTGAAAGATTACACTGGGAGCAAAAATGCAACCCCTTCACCTGAAAATCCTGCTATGTGCCCAGGTAAGAACAAATGCAGAAACACAGGTATTTTTATAAAATAAACAAATCAACTCCTGTGTGAACACAAGCCACTACTCAGAGCCATGCAGCTGGCCCCTCCTTGCTCCCCCCAGCAGTGCTCTCCTCCCTCCCTGCAGATGGCCATCCCACCATGCAGCAGGTGCCCCCCGGGAGGCTGGTCCTGTGCCACTGCCCTCAGAGGTGTGCCTCAAGCAGGTGTGCCAGTCTGCTGGGCCACAGCTTTTCCTAACCATGAGTTTTGAGCTTGTCAGCATGTTTTAGAGTTAGATTTGCAAACTTGAGAGATCCACAAGAAATTACAGAGATCCTGGGTGCAAGGTTCTAAGCTCAGGCTCAGAGAAACCTCTCGGTGACTAAGCTTAAAGTAGGGGCTGGAAAAAAGGCAAGAGGAAGCTGTGACAGTTATAACCTGATGAGCTGACTGGTTTCAGTGCTCTACATCAGAAAGTGAACTTAGCAAGAAGAATTAGAGAATACAAGAAAGAATGTTAGGAAAAGAATCAAACCATTCTTGGAGGTTTCCAATTCAATGACAAGATGCTTGCTCATGGCTGCAGAAGCACAGGCTTGGTTTGGAACTGCTGCTACCAGGTGAAATCCTGTGGCAAACCGGGTTGCACATCCTGGAAGAAGTATTGCTGTCTGTTTGCTGGGGACCTGGTGTCAGGCTTTGGCTCTAGCTGTAGAGGAGTGTCAAGAGCAACAACTTTAATTGTTACTGACACCTGGAAAACTCAAGAGCAGCAGCTTATGAATGGTGCTATTCATTTACACAGTGCTTTTACTTATTTTTATCTATTTGTTTCTAGGTTGCCACATAGCAGGCCTCAAGAGCAGCAGTAAATATATTCAGCTGGTTTATTTAAAGAAGTTTAAATGCTTCACCATTTTCCCCTTGCTGCTTGATAAATAAGCATTTGTGCTTCAGGGTTACATTTACCTTGGACTGCATTTTTGCCAGTTCATCACAGGTAAACATGATTTTATTTCAGCCTTTAGTTTGCTTGTCAATAATCTGACATCAAAATATATTGAGCCAGCTAGGAGGGCAGGAAGCAAAACAATACGGCTTTGTCTCTGCTAAACTGATTACAATTGACAATCCAAGGCTATAATAAATATGTCTTGTGACTTGCACACTAGAGGAGAGCCTGAATTTAAATTATAGCTTTGGGTTTTGAAATGCTCACTGATCCATTCCATTCCCATTAAGAGTGCCTTCCGCTCTGCAAAATTAAGTGATATCTTTACATGACAGTTTAATTTAATTAATTTGTTTTTCAATACGTACATTTATGGAGTTTCTCCATTAAGCTTTTGAAATGTCTGTAGGTCCTATGCATTAATGTAAATGCGCCATGGCCCATAATTACCTTTGGCAGGCTTAGGGCACTGATAAAAAGATTATATTTTTAAAAACTAAAGTCTTCAAACTTCCTCGGTACTTGGCAGGAAATCTATTTCTGTGTTTTATTTGGAGCAAGGCTGTGGAGCCTACAGCCAACAACTCCAGTGTAGGCAGTAACTGTTACATTTTAGAAGAAAATACATTTGAGGCTAAATGAGAGAAAGAGAGAGGACGACAATTAGGGCAAGAGTACTAGAAGCAGCTGTTTGTGTGTTTTGCCTTGTGGCTGCCAAGATATACTCTTATCATTAAAGTGCATCTAGAAACAAGGTATTTTCTATGAAATTACTTCACAAAACATGGATCTTTGTCTTTTTAAGAGGCTGCTCCAAAGTGAGTTTATCTTCCTTTTACACAATAGCTCTGCACTAGCCAAGAATACTGGATTTTCCCTTTGCCTTCTCCTCCCTCCTTTCTAAAAATGAACTTTTCAGGAAAATATGGAATTCAGAGAAGTTTGAAGGAGAGCAGATGGCCAACAGTGATCCAATAGGATGTAAAACTTCAGTTAGGTAGTTGCTTGGCAGGCAAGTACAAGTGAGCTTGTGATGTTTCCATAGTGATGTTTTCACATGGTGCCTTCCTTTTGTCTTTTAAAAATCTAAGTGATTTAAAAAAAGAAACAGAGGGCGTGGGGGTAGGGGAGGGGTGGGGGGTAAAATAAACTGAAGGGCTCTGCCAGGGGCAGAAGCTTGGGCTCATCTCTGATTTCTGCCTGAGCAGTGATGCACTGTCCTCAGTTGCTGTGGTGCTTGTGTGTGCTGTCTTGCTGGATAAAGAAGAGACAGCTTCTGAAATTGTGACTGAGATTGTAGTGTTCTTGGAGCGGCACTGATTTTCTGGTGTCAGCATTTCACATTTACCTGTGGGGCAAGGCTTGCCATGGCACTTCTCTAACCCTGAGAGCTTTCTCTGCATCAAGGGGGCAGTGCAATAAAAATTAACACTTGCCATGACTCAATTCCTACTTTTTCCTTTCAAGCCTTGGAGGTAGCCATCAGAGCCACATTAGTATGGGAGGGTATAAACAACAGCCATTATCTGTGCAGCCACATTGTGCAAGAGAAACTAGGTTTGTAGGGAGAGGCAGCATCTTCTATTACTCTATTAAGTCAAATGACAGTGGGATAAAAACAGGCTAGATTTTTAACATCCAGCCGCAAGGACACCGAGTTCAAAAGCTTGCCAGCTTTTTCCATACACTTTAAGTAAAATGAAGACAAGTAACTGTTCCATCTCTGTGCAAAACCTGCTTTTCTTGAAAGAAAAAAAAAAGGGACAATTTGATTATCTAATTGACTAATTATATCTGACTAATTGCTAGTTTGAGCAGGAAAGGTTTGGTAGGAGGCTGGACTCATGGTAAACCTTTAACTCTCCAGCAGAACCCTCCACTACCTATGCACAGATGTGTCAGCACTTGTGCCAGCACTCTGAGAATCCAACGCAATTTTCCCTTCTCAAAAGCTTCCCAGGAAGGTGCTGAATGCAGCAGCTCATTCGCTGAGCCCCTCACCCTTGAGCAAGCGAGACTCTTCTGAGGAGAAGCAGGTTCCTAGCGGGAGTGCTGTGGGACAGGGGATGAGTGGTTCACATTACCTGTGGTTTATGAATTCCAGCATGAACTGCCCTGGATGCTGTGGTACAAGCAAACGAAGTCAGTTTGTCCTGTGAACAAAGTTACCTAGCTGCCCTTCCGTGCTCTGCCTCACCTGTGCATTCAGAGCTGCAAGGGAGCAGCAAGGGAGCCCACTGCTCCTGTATTGACCAGCCTGTTATTTCCTGGTCCTGGAGACAGAAAAGAAGTCCTTTCTAATTAAGCTAATTTTCTTGCCCTCTGCAACCTCTTTCCAGTCATGCTGTGCAGCACTTCACTGGCAGCAGCCTGGATGAATCATTCAAAACTGTACCTGTTCAGTGCACTTTTAAATATTTCAATGTGTTTATCCTGTCAGGGTGCTCCATAAGGATGTTTGAGCTACCAGTGATAAGGGGGAGAGCTGAAGGCTCTCAGCCATGGTTGCCACCAAACCTTGATTACTTACAAAGTAGGGCAATTCAGAAGGATTTCCACTGCATGGGAAATTGACAGCTTTGGCGTGGGCAACTGCAGCTCAGGGAGAGCCAGCCTATGGATTGACCTGATGCAGATGGAGAGTCCTTGCAGCGCTGCTGTGCCACAGAGGGCAGTTCAGAAATGGCATTGCAGTGGGTTGGAGCTGGGCAAAGTGGGACAGCTCAGACTCTTGCCCATCTTTATCTTCACCGTGTGCCATGGCTGTTTCCTCAGCACTCACTCACTTCAGCATATTGTACTGAGTTTATCTGCTCGTTCCTGCGAGCCTTTGATCTGCCTTTATACTCCTCGACAGACCTACAAAGTGCTCCCATTTGGAACCACCTGCCTGCTCACTTCAGCCCTCAGACCAGCCTCGGGAGTGCTGCTCAGCAGCCATCAGCACTTGCCTGAGGCTGCACTTACCGACCTAACTCCAAGATTTCTCTCTGTCTGGTCCTGTGACGAGCTTAACTCGGCTGCACCGCGGAACACGTGCCTCTGTTGTTCTCCTCTGGCATATTCTCATTTTGTGCCCTCGTCTTTGTCCTGCTGCCCCCAGAAAAACAGCCAGGAGCTGCTCTGCATTACAGTGGCGAGGAGCTTCTTCCCTCCTGCCTTTCTGCTGCTCCAGCTAGAATAATGCCAGCTACCAAGAAGGAATAACCCACAAGGAGCCTAATGAAACAGCAATCTGGCATTAAGATGTGTATATAGTTGCCATTTGTTAAATTGACAGATGACATTTGGAACATGCAGCCCCAATTCATTTTTTGAAGCTAAATACGCTCTTGAAATAAAGTCGTTGCCATTAGTGTTAAAACTGATTTGCAGCCCAGACAGGGCCAGCTGTGCTTTTACACATTTCTGGGCACCAGGTCAGATTCCTAGCAGCTGTAAAATTTTTTTTTGCATTTAAACAATTTTTTGCACTGGACAATTCATGAACAAGATACCCCAAATTACCTCAAGCTCTACTTTTATTTTTCTCTTCCTACCTTTTCATGTAGAATTCCTTATACAAGGGAAAAAACAGGGTTTGACAAACAGATTTTAGTCAACTTAAATTTCATCATCTGCTGCCTAGTCCCACTCTTCTACATTTTTATGTGCCTATAATAACAAGGTGCCAAAGAGAAGTTCCAAACACCTTCAGCGGTAGTTCAAAATTTATTCTTAAGCAACAAAAACTCAGCTTTCTTAGAGACAAATACCTCAGACATTGTATTTTAGGAACAGTTAAGAGTGTGAAGGACTCAGCTTATCCAATTCAAAAACATAGAAATCATCGTAAAGATGCAGTATTCCTTTACACCCTCAAATTGCTGTCAACACTTTCATGATAACTTCCATTTCCTGCTCCGGAAATACTCAGAAGAAATAGGTGCCCAAACTTTATCATAGTTGTACTTTTAGACAAGAACTTGGCTGTTACCTCATATGCTGTTTCATCAGTTTTATTGATAAAGGTCCAGAGAAGTCATCTGACTTGTTTATTTAATGTCTTTTCAATGTCATTCCATTTTAACACTAGGATGTCATTCCACTACTATCACTTCAACTTATTTTTGCACATAAAAGAGCAATAATTTAGCCTTCCAATATGCAGAAAAACTGGTAATTAGATGACTACTGTTGACTGAAGGAAGTGAAGCACCTTCCATGGGTGTATGCCAGGCAGAAGAGTGAAGAAGATAGCAGAACTTCACCTCATGTCCCTTCAGTGGCTGACCCAAGGCTGGGAAAAGGTAAAGTCTCTTGACAGGTGCTTTCTCCAGCAGCTAAGGCAAGAGAAGGTGAGAGCCTAGCCAGCAACCTTCTCACTCTGGTTTGCCGGGAGGCACAGATTTCTCAGGAGTCACAGCCACACAGGAGCCACAAGAGGAGCAAGAGCCTGCAGAATATTTGAGTCACAGGAATGTTTTTTTCCTTTAAGTTAAAAAAGAAAATCTTAAATGATTTACATATGAATTGCTTCTAATGAGGACACACAAGATCAGTTTTCCAGCAGACTTTCAACAAGGCCAAAATTAAGGGTACAATTACATGGCAGAATACTAGACTGAGATCTTCATGGGTTTTATGTCAACAGTGAAGTCAGCCACTGCTGGTGGGTGGGAAGCAGCTCTCTTTAGGGATGTTGAGCTGGTTGATTTTCTGATTACTTCAGAGAATTTTAAAAATAGCAAATTATAATAACAGGCCTATAAGACTCTCTAGCAGCTTTCTGATTAATGTCAACCTCAAGTTATATGCTGAGTTCTTGTGCATAAGGTACGCTGCTGAGACAATTTCTAGATGCTGTTTTAACCTGCGTCTTCTGAGTTACATTAGTCAGAAGAATTGGCCTGTAATTTAATTATTGCAAATGGTGCTTTGGTGAGTTATTTCCTAGGAGAGAGAGTTAAGAAAACCCAACACTGCAATTAATGCTGAAACAGAACCCTTTAGCTTTGGCCTTTCAAAAATTTTTCCATATGTCAGAAGCCAAGTGAGACTGAGAGAGTTTAGAAAATTCTATTAGAAAGTCATCTTCACACAGAGCTTTCACAGAGACCAGAGGTTTTATGACTCTTTTTTATTTCTTCCTCTGCTTTGGGACTACATAACTCTTCCCTAATTTTCTGCAGAACTACAGGTATTTCCAATTTACTTCAGAGACCTTGAGTCTCTTCAGCTGTATAAATGACTCAGACTAGTTAAGGGATTTTAGAATTCAAGAGAGATGTCTTTAAGGTCCACAGTGTTTGTAGCTCGTACAACAGATGACCATCACAGCAATTATATAACTCCCTGTGCTTGCTTTCCTTCCTGAACTGTATGGCCAGCAGTTCATACACCTTTCCTCATGGCTCTTACTTTCTGTTTTTCCACTACTTTCTAAGCAAAGGATTCTCAACTTTTAATTCCTATAGAATTGGAGCTATGATCTGAGCCCCAATAAGCAAGAGACCCTCACTCTATAGATTCTTTATAATTACACAGCTTGAAATTTTAGATCAGAAACATTTAGGTCCTGAGCAGATTAAACAACAAAATCAGCAGTAAAAGGGATTCTCAGTGGGGTTTCAGAGACTCTCCCAAACTGAAGCAAGAAGCCTGGAAAGGTTTTTAAGTGCAATTAAGTCCAAAAGCACCATGAGGTGAAAAACACAGCAAGTTTTGGGGGCCACCCCTCCAACCTTCCTTCCATACCATCTTCCAACTCCACTGTGCATCTTCGGGTGCTTTGTGCCATCCACACGCTACAGATGAAGAGCAGGCCTTGCTGCCCCTCCTGGTGGGCTGAGGTATGTTCTGACCGTGCCTGGCTGATCCAGACAGTCTCGGACACACACACTAACCTGGCAAGGGTGCCTGGGCTTCTCCCTTCAGGGCTCTCTAGGGCGCAGCCTGCAGCCGTGCAGGACACGTGCCCTGAGCTGTGCAGGTGGCACACGGAATTTGAGCAGGAATCAGCTCCAGACCCCTCTTACAGACACCTGTGTGTGAGGACTTGCCTCCTAGGAACGTGGCTGAACTGGGCCAACATTGCCTTAACTCTTTTCAGTTACTGCTCTCCAGGGATAGCATTTCATGCAACCCACGAAATATCTAAGTGATGCTTCTTTTTGGCCTGTAGAGTGTGTTTGTCTTCTGTCTGACAAAATGAAAAGATCAGAAATAGAAGTGAATAGGAAAAAATGACAGAATAGAAAAATTCAAATAAAAGCAAAAGATAGGGCAAGTCAGAGTCCCACAACATAAAGTGCTAATACGCAACATCCCTGAAGCCTTGATCCTGTGAAATGTGTAGGACACACATGGGAGCCTGCTTTACTCACAAGGAAAGAAAACAGTAATATTGTAATATTTTCAATACTTTGGTTTTCTAACTTCTTTTTGCTAAAAACATATTTATTTCTAAATTAATTACATTTGGGAAAAGACAAGAGGAAAAGGAGCAGTGGATTTGGAGGAAAAATTAATTCCAAATGGAAAAAATGAACTGTGCACCTACAGAACATGGTGGACACCAGGTTTCTGCTCTTCAGATATTTCTGTAGGCTGAAGGAGAACAAATGGGCTGAACTGGTTCTTCCCTCCATAGCTGGTTGCACCAGAAGATCTGCAACCTTTATCCTCCAAAGCAGAGAGCAAGACACAAGGAGGTGTAAACATAATGAGCCACACGATCTACATTCGTCAGGTTTTTTACTTGATCTTTAAAATATGCTGCATTTGGAAGACTTGAAGCCTGGCGTGCCAAAGCTTGGGGTTGGACTGGAGGCAATCTTTATGCTGTGGGAGAGCTGGCTGTTCTAAACTATGTCCAGTAGGCTCTGCTCTCCACCACTTCTAGACCCTGTCTAGAAACTGGTGAGCTGATGCCTGTGTTGGCAAAGTGGCTTCGCTACTCCAGGTGGACTCATAGTGAGAAACCCCACCAACTATAAAAATCCCTTCTCTCTACCCACCCTCCCCTTCTCTCTCCCCCTAGAAGTCCTGCTGGCTCAATGTATCTATATCCCACCGGAGTCAGACATATTTCTTTGGTCACATCCCCCAACTCCCTCCAGTGAGTGTCCAGCAGCTTTGGTCCAGCTTTTTTGTCCAGAACATTGTGCTTGTTCTGCCCTGCACACACCAGCTCAGAGCCTCAAAGGTTCTGACCACCATGCATGTGTTTAGTTTCAAGAGCAATTCAGGCTTTTGTTTGACTCATATAGCAGGCATACCTTTTGTTTCCAGGGTACATATTTTCAGTGTGTCCTACCTGGCCACAGTTTTCAGATCAGGCTGTTCCTGTGTTGCAGTTTAATAAGCAAAGGCAGATGATCCAGTTCTCAGTGGTTTTGCCTGGAGAGATATAAATCACATTGTTGGTATTATTTCTTCATATGTTGTGTCATTTGCTGAACAATTAAGTGTGTGCTACTGAAGGATTAATAAGTGAGCCAAGGCTACAGAACATAATGCAACTTCACAGGAGGAGATGACAATGCAATTTTTTAATACTGTATTATTATTTAATGTAAAACCAGCTGATGCAAAAATCAATTCCATGCTAAATTGTGTTTTCCTCTTTGATCCTTTTAAACTAATTAAAAAAAAAAAAAGTGGGAAAGATACCAACAGCCCATAGACAATCTCTAATTTGTTACAGATGGTAAGTGGCACTCTCACAAGCCTATATTTATATCTAAAAACCTCATATGTGTACATTATATAGACTATCAATTATAACAGCTGAAAGTAAAATAAATGTCATGACTGTACATCTACTTTACTGTGCATTACATCTCATCTTGAGAAAATGGTGTTATTTCAAGCTATTTACTTCATAAAGTTATCACAAACAAGTTGTACACTTCAGCAATATCAAAATCTAAATACTTACACCCAAAATATGTATAATTACAAAAAAGTGTATTATAAACTATATGTAAATTAATAAAACCCATTGGTTTTAGGCCTTTTCTCTGTGTAATTCTATTTATCGTGTTTTGGCAGGTAAATTAATAGATTCAGCCACACTAAATTGCACTTCTTTCAATAAATATGAGTCTCTGGGGCGTGATTTTGGATGGTATGTTTATAATCTAGGGCAGCTAAACATTAAGACCACTGGAACCCAGAGTGGGTAAAAAAACAATCAGACAGTTCAAATGTTCTCACTTTGGGCTCTCTTTTCATTAAGTGCATGAGGGCCAGAGGGTGCTGGTCCTTCCCAGCTCCCAGGGTGGTATCACGAGGAGCCCGTCTCTGCAGTGAGCACTGGCTCTGGCAGCCACTGCTTGATAGAACCGAGCAAACATCTGTGTAACATTTTGTGGGTGACGTGGACAGTGGGCTCGAGCGCACCCCCAGCGAGTTTGCCGATGACACGAAGCCGTGCAGTGCAGTTGACACAGAGGGAAGGGATGGCATCCCCTGGGACCTGGGCAGGCTTGAGAGGTGGGACTGAGTGAACCTCATGAAGTTCAACAAGGCCAAGCGCAAGGTCCAGCGCCTGGGTCAGGGCAATCCCAACAGATGCAGACTGGGCAGAGAATGGACTGAGAGCAGCCCCGAGGAGAAGGACTTGGGGGCGTTGGTGGAGGAGAAGCTCAGCAAGACCCGGCGATGTGCACTTGCAGCCCAGAGAGCCAAACTTCTGCATCAAAGCCAGCGTGGGCAGCAGGGTGAGGGAGGGGGTTCTGCCCCTCTGCTCTGCTCTGGTGAGACATCACCTGCACCCCCCAGCATAAGAAGGACATGAGACCTGTTGGAGCAAGTCCAGAGGAGGGTCAAAAAGAGGAGGGTCATCGGAGAGTTGGGCACCTCTCCTTTGAAAACAGGGTGAGAAAGCTGAGGTTTCTCAGCCTAGGAAAGAAAGAGAAGGCTCTGGGGACACCTTATAGCAGCTTTCCAGTATCTAAAGGGAGTTACACAACAGTTGAAGTGGGATTTTTTGCAAGGGCATGTCGTAATAGGACAATAGAGAATGGTTTAGGGTAGATTTAGATCATGTATTAGGAATAAATTCTTTACTATGAGGGTGGCAAAGTACTGGAACATGTTGTCCAGAGAAATTGTGGACTCCTCATCCCAGGCTAGATGGGGCTCTGAGCAGCCTGGTCTAGTGAAAGGTGTCCCTCCCCATGGCAGGAGGTAAGACCTAGATGATCTTTAAAGGTCCCTTGCAACCCAAGCCATTCCATGATCCCGGAAATCACCGTTCCCTCCTGGCAGAGAGTGTTGCTCCCTTCATTTATGAAATATGCTGGGCTGCTGCTAGCCCAATTACACTGGAGGAAAATCCTGTTCCAAATAACTTAGTCTTTATTTACTCAGAAGAAAAAATTTAAAAGCTAGAAGGTAAAAGCTAATGAAATGCTGGTATGGGAATTATTGCACAGGAATAAAATACTTGGCACGTTTCTAAGGGCACAACATTCATATACAGGTCCACAGAGAGTCCTTCACAGCTAAATTTCCTGAGGACCTTGTATGTGTTCACATAACTTTATAGTGGGAAAGATGCTGGTCCATTATCGTGTGCCATCACAATAAGAAGGCAGGGTACAAGTTAATTGAAAGGACTAGACACAGCATGTGCAACTGGGGAAAGCAAGCAGGCAGAGAAAACAAGTGCCTTGTGTTTTCATGTTAAGATTACATGCAAAATGAGTTTTGAACCTGAAGCTGAACCTATTCCCTATTCCACCTCTGTGGTCCCACTGTTTGTCTAGTTTACAAAGCTCCTTCTCACATATTTGCAATGTTTCTCATTTGGCTGCATTTTGAATTAGTATCTTCATATATAAATAAGCTAGATTAGGATATGCCTCATTATATAACTGGCACAGTGAACTGGGGAATAAGCATGCTTGCCAAGTACTACCAGGAGCATGGACCAGGCTCCTGGCAACATGAAGACTTTGGCTATTCATTGTGCTGACATCCAGTAAAGGAATGATGCAATACAGAGCTCAAGGCTTTCATGTGTTGCCTCTGCCACCATCCCTCTCAGACAGGGTGAGAGCTACCCAGTGTCTTCATTTGCTCCTCTAAATTACAGCACAGTCAGTAACACATCATCTGAGGGGTTTGAGGCTAAACTCTTGTAAACCAGTTTTGATTCCTTCCATCATGTCTCTCATTAAGTGTAAAGTGCCTCCAGGGAAAGGCAGCTGATTAAACAGATTCCTCAGTGACATAATGAATTTACAAAGCCCTCTGGTTTTGCTGGGGATGTTTTGGGAAATATTATCTTCAGCCACCGAGGTAAAGTCCACCAAGAGGGAGAATCACTTCATTTCCTCTGCCTTGGGGCCTGAGAAGCATTCCTCACTCAGCCTGGAAGCTGAGAGCAGATCATTGTTGAGCCTTGGAAGGGAGGAGAAGGGGCAGGGACATGGCCATCCACCCATCCATCCATCCAAGATCCAAGCTCACCCCTGTCCTCACATTGAAGAGTGGGGGTCACAGCCTCCTTGCTTTCCTTGGCAGCCCAGCTCCGCCACCTTTCTCCCAGCAAAGCCCTCCAAGGCAAGCTCTGCTCACAGAGAGGTATTGCCTCTCAGCACAGGAAAGAAGTATGAGGCTTTTTCCAGCATTCAGATCCTGTTTTTAGTATGACTCAGCTCTGCAGAGCCCATAAGGAAGACACGGGTTGTGCTTTATTAGCACTTAGGTTAATGTTTGGAAATAGCAAGACTGATGGTTTTATCTGTTTAATCATTTGGTGCTGCCAGGAGCGACCATAAGCACAGTCCAATGGTGCATGAAGGGAGTGCAGCCTGACATTAGTTTCCCACCACTAAAACCCAAACATTAGCACACAAGTTGTGTAGCAGGCTGGCAGGGGCAGGCAGCCAGATCACTGCTATTGGAGTGACTCAATGATTGTAATTTTTCTTCACGGAGATTTTGAACCTCCTTGCAATGGAAGGAAATAGGGACAGATGAAGAGGTCTAATTTTGAGGTTTGGCAGTTCATTTGTGTTTGCCCAGCTTTCCTATGCCCTCAGCTGAACTAGGCTACAGGGCTAAGGACTGAAAGACTTCTCTAGATGTCCCCCATATTATTTCACATGCTTTTCGGTCCCCCCTCTCTTTTTTCTTAACTCTCCTCAGGTACATTCTTTAGCAAGCAGTAGCTGCAATGCAGGTTCACCACATGTAACCAGGCAATGCTACTGAACTGCCATATGCAGCCAGCAGCAGCTGTAGCCATTCATCACTGAAAAGCCATCGGACGGCGGGATCACGCGGCCAGCTGGAACCCAGACAACACTGGATGTGGCAGATGCCATCAGGGCAGAGAGCAGAATAAGAGACAACAGGAGGCAACAGACACAGGGATGTTTCCTTAACAGAGGATAGCTACCTCAGCTAGTGTTTATCACCATTTATCACTAAATAAGTGCACTGATCCTTTGAAACATATGTGGAGCAGAGTTCGGTGAATTTTGGCAGAGTTACTCAGAACACCTGCCCTTCTGTACACAAAATCAAGGGGAAGAAAAGCCACTGAAATAATCACAGTGGAGTTGTCTCCAAGTGAAGCTTCCTTGGATGTGCAAACACACGCCTCACCCACTCCTGGGAAGGCATGTGGCTGTACACACCAGGATCCAGCTGCCCAACACTTCCAGCCAGCAAGGGCTGCACTGCTGGAAGAGCACTGCAGGCCTTAGAGCTGGCCACCTAAAGTGCTTTTTGTAAAATCTCCTTAGAAGCCACACAAGTGGGCTGTCATGTAGGGAACTGGCTAAAAGAGACAGAGAGTCTGCAGGGCTGGCAGACCTCAAAGACCCGAGACTCTTAAAGCTTCCACAATTGCCCTACATCTAATTTTTTCCTCCGGTTTGCATTCTGTTGGTATTTACTCTTTCTGGTAAAAAACAGCAGTTGTAGCCCACGCCCTTGACCACCTTATATGTCTGAAGATGCTGTCAGGAGCTGCCCATGGTTTTAGCATGTCAGATCAACACTTTAAATCCTTTTTCCTCTGCCAGAGCTAAGCTGTTTGCTAGCACAAAAATAAGCAGAGCCTGAGCTCTGCCTACTCTCCCTGCTTTTCCTCAAATACGTACCAGAAAAATAGCTGGAGCACAACTCCCACACACTGTACAAGATCCAGACTTTAGCAGTCCTAAAACAAGCTTTTTCCTGTCCCAAGCCTATGCTAGAACTAGTCAAAATTTAACACTTGCAAGATCGTAACAATTTTAGAGCAGAGAAGGTAAGGGTGGGAAATCCAAATAAGCCTGAACACACCCAAAACATGCTATCACTTCCATAACTAACAGAATCCCACAATACTAAGCTAAAATAATAATAGAATAGAGTCTTACCACCTCCTCCCTAACCTCTGCTCCACAGCTATGTAGTTTCCCTCCAGGTTCACATTTTCAGCCTTGCCATCTTAATGAGAAACTTCTGCCAGCTGGATCCAGCTCCCAAAGCACAATCTGTAATGAGGACAGGCACCTGGGGACCTACCTGCCTATCTCAGGAGAAGAATTTGGTTTGAGTTTCCAATCCCCCGCATTGCAGAGTCCTTTGAGGCTGCGATAAGGGAATGCCAGACCACCTGGCAGCAAGAACAGATGAAAAGGGAGGGGACTGATGAAGTTGAGATGTGGGTGGTAGCCAGGTTGGAGGAAAGGGTTAGAGTTAGAGAATTGTTTATCAGGAAGGATGTCTGAAGCTATCAAGTTCAGTTGTTCACTGCCAAGTCCACCACTAAACCATGTCCCCAAGCACCACATCTACATGTCTTTTAAATACCTCTGGAAATGGGGACTCAATCACTTCCCTGGACAGCCTGTTCCAATGCTTTAACAAGCCTTTTAGTGAAGAATTCTTTTCCTAACATCTAATCTAAACCTCTCCTAGAGAAATTTGAGGCCGTTTCCTCTCATCCTGTCTCTTGTTTACCTGGGAGAAGAGGCTGACCCCTACCTCGCCACAACCTCCTTTCAGGTTGTTGTAGAGGGATAAGGTCTCTCCTGAGCATCTTTTTCTCCAGGTTAAACACTCCCAGCTCCCTCAGCCACTCCTCATAAGCCTCATGCTCCAGATCCTTCACCAGCTCTCTTGTCCTTTCCTGGACCTGCTCCAGCCCCTCCATGTCCTTCCTGTAGTGAGGGGCCCAGAACTGGACACAGGATTCGAGGTGCAGCCTCGTAAGTGCCAAGTACAGGTGGACAATCCCTGCCCTGCTCCTGCTGGCCACACCATTGCTGATCCAGGCCAGGATGCCATTGGGGATCTGCCTTCTTGGCCACCTGAGCACAGCTGGCTCCTGTTCAGCTGATGTTGACCAGCACCCCCGGGTCCTTTTCTGCCAGGCCACTTTCCAGCCACTCTTCCCCAAGCCTGTAGCCCTGCATGGGGCTGTTGTGACCCAAGGGCAGGACC
>WAAG01002424.1:40096-55876 GCA_013390105.1 Tichodroma muraria | reverse complement strand
ATCCTTGTCTTCCAGCTCAGGGCACTGGGTACCCCAACAGCCACTGGTTGTATTAAAGACTAAGGCAAAGAAGGCATTAAGTACCTCAGTCTTCTCCTCATCCCTTGTCACTTCCCCCCACATCTAATAAAGGATGGAAATTCTCCTTAGCCCTCCTTTTATTGATGATGTATTTATAGAAATATTTTTTATTGTCTTTTACTGCAGTAGCCAGATTAAGTTCTGGTTGGGCTTTTGGTCCTTCTAATTTTCTCCCTGAATAACCTCACAACATCTTTGCAATACTCCTGAGTTACCTGAAGAAGAGAAGTCCCTCCTCTTCCAAAGGTCCTAAATGCTCTTTTCATCCCCAAATTCCAGCCAAAGCTCTCTGTTCAGCCAAGCTGGTCTTCTTCCCTACTGGCTCGTCTTTTAGCATGTTGGGACAGCCTACTTCCATGCCTTTAGGATTTCCTTCTTGAAGAATGTCCAGCCTTCCTGGACCCCTTTGCCCTTCAGGACTGACTACCATGAGACTCTGCCAACCAGTCACCCAGACAGGTCAAAGTCTGCCTTTCAAAAACCCAGTGCCTTGTTGGCCTTTACACTGATTCTTTTCTATAAACACTCAACCTATTTTCACCACCAGTAAGCTTCAGAAAATCAAAACACTCCCTAACATACAGGGGTACCCCACTGTCTTCTTCCTTGCCTATTCCTTCTGATCTGTGTCCTTATATATGAGAATCCAGTTTGCTCCCAAGCCTGAGGGTGTAGGGTGCTGGTGCCCATTTGGCAAGACCACTTTTTTTTTTTATAGTTTTTTTCCTTCATTATACTTTTGTATTTTTTCCCTCTTTCACTTGCTGCATTTCAGTCACAGCTTGTTGGGAAGGGAAGGCTTCAGTTTCTCACGAAGTAGAGACTTCAGTCAAAGCCAAACTTTAAAAATACATTTTCTAAATATGCACTATTCACTGTTGTCCTCAGTGATTTGATTGGCAGAAATAAGAACTGCAAAAGCAGATCTTGTCAGTCATTTTTAAACCTTCCTTAATATGGAAACAATCACCTGCCATTTCACCCATTTTTTGCAAGGGACACTGCGGGCTTAGCAAAATGCACACACCTGCAGTCTCAACTTCTTTTTATTTTATGGTAAAAATTTTTTGTGGGGATTGCGGATATGAATGGGCAAGATAAGAGACCTTTCCTTGTGATGCCTGAAAACCCACCCTGGCCTATATTCCATCATTTTCTGGATATGCTCTGCATATATGCACACTGGCCCAGCTCTGAGTGTCTGTCTCATGAGATCCAAAGTATGAGGGTGACACAACCCCTACCTATGTCGTGCAACGCTCCACTCATCTTGGAAGTGGAGAACATCCATGGCACTGTTTGTACTTGGAGAGACACGGAGACACTCAGCAATTTTAAAAGAAGACCAAGGGGGCCTGACACTGAAGTCCCAAATTATGTTTAGAGAATGGTTCCAGAACAATCAAAACATTTATTTTTTTTTTTTTCATTAAAAGACCTCCTAAGGAAGAATTAAACTGGTAGTGCTCTATGGTAAATTTAGCTACAGTGTTTCTGGGACAAGACATCCATAGAACAAGCACCCCTCATTTATCACCAGAACATTTGAATTCTGACCTGAAACACAAATTTGGTGCCACATGTAGCAATGTGTTTGTGGTCTGTTGCAAATGCCAGCCAGTGAGGGAATGTGTTGGTTTCAGGCACACAAGTAAAAAGCACAGCTTTTAAAAGTTCATTTTCCTTTGCTGGGAAAGGAAATAATTATTCTATTTATTTTGCTTCCAAGATGGGAATAGTAAATGTATTTCTCACCTCACTGAGAGGAAAAAAAATCACAACCAATATGGTTAAGGTGCACCCCCTTTTACAGAGCAATGTGACAACTTCGCAACTTGAAAACCATATTTTTTCTTTAGCTTCTGCCTTCTGGGTTTTTCTATTTAATGTAGTTTATTCTTGAGAGATGCCTCATGCATGAGCATCTTGGATTGTTTCCTACAAAACAGCAGAGCTCCTAAATAAAAGGAATGGGTAGGGCAGAAGTGAAACTTATTTCAAACACGGCTTTAGAGGAGCTGATTTTGCTGCCATGTGGAGGCAAATATTTGGCCATGGAGGAAGAACATCTTAAAATAAGCTATGCTCCAGGAGTGAGCAGATCAGTCCTTCCTAGAGGCCTGTGGTAATTCATTTCTTGGACGATGTGAGCTGTGATTCTGCTGAGGCTACTGCTTTTGTTTGTTTGCTTTTGCAGTGAACATGCTGCAGTTGAGATGACCTTTTCCAAAGCTCAGATGCACCTTCCAGAAAGCCAGGGCCCAGATGAGCATTTTGATATTTGTGTCCCGTGATCAAGGGCAGGGCTTTGGGAGAAAAATTGGAGCACAGCAGATGTTCAAACCAGGAATGCACACAGCACTGCTCCTTTTTGACCCACTGTGTGACCCTTTTAGGGACGCTCCTTTGTTTTTCAGCTACCGGATGCTATGACACAAATTTCTGTATGTGTAGTGTCACTTCCCATGACCAAAAGCCCTGCGAAAGGGGAGCCATTCGGGACAACTCCTGTACAAGTTTTAACCCCCCTCCCCCAGCTCCAGTGACAGCAACCTGTGTCCTCACACTACTTCTTGGCCTCAGCTCCCTCACAGTAAGGTGATCCACAAAGTGAACATGAGAAGGCATTTTCTGAGCCAAGGGTTTTCCCCTGGCAGGTTGCAGAAAGGCCCATCTGCTTGTCTTGGGGCTGGTGTTGTCTCCATCCAGCCTCCACAGCTGCTCTGACCACAGTGATGCTGGTGACAGGGGAGGAAACCTGGCTCTAGGCAGAGACGTGCAGAAAAAATGTTGCATTACACATAAGCCCTAAAACTTGTCTGACTGGACAAGGACTCCAAGGCACAAAGATGGGTTGTTGCTCCCCAGAGGCGTGGGCCTCAGTCAAGGTGCAGCCTGTTTCCTCCCTGGGATAGGGAGAGCAAGGGGAGCACGGCTCAGCTGGAGGCAGTGGGGCCAACACACCGCCCGAGCGGCCACACCTGGCACGCAGTGGGTGAGTTAAGGACATACTTTCAGCCTTAATTCTGAGTTTCCTAGGTTTTGTCAGTTTAAGCCAGATTCCTAATGTTATTTTAATGCAGTTGTTTTGTGTGTGAATAATATGCTTTCTATGCCAAACCACAAGCCCTGGAACTAATATCTCATAAAAATGCCTAGAGTCCAAAGCTAATAGCTGTAATTCAGCTGATCGAGTGATGCCTAAAAAGTTAAGGATTAACACTATTCCCCAAGGGGAAGTAAAATTAAACTGGACTTCTGAGGGGCTGGGTGCTATTTTTCACAGTGTCTTAGCCTGGGCTGAGGGATGCAGCTTGCTGCAGACCCTGGCCACCCCATGGCAGGGCTCAGTGCCCTGTGGGCAGAGGTTGGGGGTGGGGGTGTGTGAGGGATTTTCATCATTTTTTCCCTTGAAAAAGCTCCCACCCTTCCAGCAACACCCCACCCAGTGCTGGGTCACTACAGCTCATCCTCACACAGCCCTGATGCTGTGGGCAGTGATTCAGAAAAGGGGCCAAAAACGGGCAAGGGCCGGTCCCTCACTCCCAGGCTGGTGCTGGCAGCTGAGGTGACATCAGGGGCTGTGCCTGCCAGGCACAGTGGGCAGGAGCTGGTGCTGGACCCAGCAAGGGGACAGGTGCCTCTTCCCCTCCCAAAGGGTTTGGATGAGGCGAGAGTGACTTGCAGTGAGCAGAGGGGGGACACGGAGGGACAAAGCTGTCCCTTCACGATCCTTCCAGGCAGGGGAGTCGTGCCACAGGATGTCAGTGCAGCCTGTGGGAATGCCATGCCTCCGGAAAGAAACAACTTTCTCCTCTCAAGAGCACACAGGAAGATCTCTTTCCCAGAATATCTTATTTAGGAAACTTGCATCACAGCAGCAAAGCAGAATGCTTATTTGGGAATAAGAAAATGAGATGTGGCCCCAGGTAGCGCTTGCCTGTAGGCTCTGTAGCAGAAAGTTTGAGAAGGCACCAGAGGCAGCTGCTGGCTCGCAGTACCAAAGGCAGAGCTGGGTGGGCTGGAGGCCCAGCTGGTGTTTGCTGCCTGTGCCGTGTCCTCCGGTACTGGCTGCGGAGCCGTAAGGTATCAGGGATTTTCCTGTTACAGCACAAAGGGATCAGCTAGATTAGCTTCTGCAGAGGTGAGAAGGAAATGTGTCATGTTGACTGTTTATTTTGCTCTAATTGGATTCAGACCCTCTTTCTGAATAAATGTTGGTTTACTCCAGCTCCTGTGGTTTTTCATGGCTGAGAATGCAGAGGAGCTGTTCCAGAGATGGGCAAGTGATTCTCAGCCTCAGTGGGGAAAGCAGGGATCATACCGTGGTCACTAGAGGCAGGCAGCCTGCAAACAGCACGGCTGTTTGAGGAAGCTCTCATAGTCACATCCCAGATGAGGCTTTGTGGTCATGGACAACTTCTGGCAGTACGAGGTAAAAGCTGCTCTTTGAGCAGGGAATTTTAAGCTTTTCAGTCTTTCAAGACATGACATCCACAGCTGCTCTGGGTAAGCTGCAGCAGCACAACACAGTGACCTGGGGGCAGGGCACTCCTGCCCGTAAGAAAGCAGCATATGCTGGTCTCCTTCAAGAGGGAGAGCTGTGCTGTCAGTGCATCTTCTGCACTTCATCATCCTTCTCTAGCTGGTGTGGAACAGTGTAGGAAAATTGTCTTGGTCTGCTGTTTTTCTTGGCCTGCTCACTCAGAAACACGGAAAGTACCTGCAGCAAGAGTGGCTTCTCAAGTATCGTCCCTTAAATCTCTGAAAAAAAAAATGAGCTCAGATGGAAAAGAAAGAAGAAATAGTGTACTTTAAGAATTCTAGGTCTGGGTAGCTGCAAGCTGCTAATCAACCTCTCTGTGTTAATCCCTCTAAACCAGCAAATATTTTTCACTTCTTTGTCCCTTGCACTGTGGAAACTTTTTGACATCTCTGTTCTGGCCAATGTGGTTTGAATCCCTGCCTCAGAGTCACATGGGTATCAAAATCCTCAGACCAGCTGGACTAAGTAACGCTTTCTTGATGAGGAGAGCAGAAACAAGACATAAAATAAATCATTAAGTCAATGACATTTTTTTGGGATCTGAATTATGCCTGCATATGTGTTACAGAGTCAAGGCTTGATTTTGAAATTCTTCCACTTTTTTCTTGTTCTTACAGGTGCAAATGAATGCTACATCAGGAAGACATTTCTCTGGAGAGCATCTGCTCTTGCAGTTTCCAAAGATGTCCTGTATTTGCAAATGTCTCTTCTTGTACATGAACCTCTGACTTGTTTGAGAGTTTCATTGTCTTATTGTAATTTGACATGAAAATTACCTTTTATTATTATTTTGGACATGTTCCTCTCTTTGACAGACTGTTGTATATTTTGTTGGCTTCGATATTCTTTAGTTGATCACTGAAGGATCAAATCCAGATGCTGGGTGCATTCTCTGAGGTGGGTATTGGAGTGCTTTGGTATACAGATTGTCATCGTTTTCAATGGCACCTTTTGCCTTGATCATTTGCTCTTGAAGAACTCATTTGTTTTAGCACTTTTAGAGCCCATGGGAGGTGCTAGATAAACACTTGAAACTACAAAAAAGTTAATGGCTAACTGTGAGGTGGTAAAATTAAATAAAATACCCGGCATCACACAGGTAAGCAGAGCAACTGTTTTTATCTTCCTATGTTGTCCTGATTAATTTACAGCACATCAGATCAGGCTTTTACATTCTGCCTACCTGCAGAGTTTCCTACAGCCATATCCATCCTGATTAAAAAAAAAAAAAAGAAAAAAAAAAGAAAAAAAGAGAAAAAAACCCCAAGATAAAACCAGTATAATCAACTAATTTGAAAGAAGCTTTTTTAATATGGACAATATTAAATAGTCTATTTTTCTTATCTTCGGTTTTGGAGTGCCTAAGCCATCTTAGAAAATTTAGCCTGAATCAGACATGTAGAATTTCCCAGTGAGGAATATTCCAATCTACAAAATGAAAACTAGGTTAAAGGAAAATAGCTGAAAACAGAGACAGCTACCAGAAAATATGATACAATGTGGGCATTGGGAGACACTGTAATACAGGAATCCCTGCATCTACTGAAGCTTACCACCTCTACAACAAAGCTGCTTTGCTTCCACAAAGCAGTACTATACAGGTTTTTAGGGAAGGAAGCAAAACAGAGCATTATTTCTAAGGGAAATCACAGGTGCAATAGGAGAGTTGTTGGTAAAGGCATCCCTTTCCAATTGCAGTACCCACACAGCACAGTGGGAATGGCTCGATTGCAGAAGCAAGGACAGGATGGGCTTTAAGGGTCACCCAGTGAAAAAACTGGTAGGGGGCACCAGCAGGCTGCCAGTCCCTCTCTTGCTGTCCTGCCAGGGGGAAGCATCAGCAAGAACAGGCTACTCCTCTGCAGACTGAAAGTAAAGATAAGTGAATTACTCTATCCAGAACTTTACAAAACCAGCAAGATGACTTTTGGAAATGCAGAAAGACCCATCCATCTGTTGCCTTCTTAGCAAGATGAAAATTGAAGGACACTGTATAATCTGAGGGAAAACCCCAACACTCTTCAGCACAAAATTCAGTTAAATCCTGTCCTCAGCTGGTTCCAAATCACATGAACATCAGGAATATTGGAGGGCTGGGGCACAGGGCCTTAAGAGGCCAGGGCAGAAAACAACGTTGTGTCCTTGCAAGAGAAGCTATAAATAGTATTTAGCATCTTCAAGCAGGCAAGTTCATAAGTAAGCCTGCCTGACTGTGAACTGGCTTCTTTGACAACTTAGTATTCAGGAGAGGGAAGAATTGCCATAGCAACATTCCCATCTTCTGACATGTATCATGCAGATCATGTAGTCAAGGCAGCGCAGCACCCTCTCACACATGTGCTCTGTGAACTTTTGTGTTCCTGACAATATTAAAGAGAGAACTGTGTCTCATGATTGACACACTTGCTTGTGTGTCTTTATGATTCCTTAAAAAATATATGGAAATGCTTCCCTTCCCCCATCCTCCTCCTTTGAACTGTTTTCTCTTTTCTATCCCACTGAAATGATGAGAACAGCTCCTGCCCCAGATCTGTAGATATATGTTCCTGACAGTAGTCCTACGCTATGCAAATATGTAAACTGCAAAATGTAAAGGGCTGTAAAAAATTAAGTATATCCAGCAGAATCTAAATTCTGAGTGCTGAAAGGAAGTAGAAATCTTTCAGTACCTGCATAATTAATGCTCTATTAAGCAAAGCTTTACATCTCTTTTCTTTTGGGTTTTTTATTTATTTATTTTTTGTTTTGACTTAGCCTGAAATCTCCAGACACACACATCAACAATTCCTATGGCACATGCCACTATATATGCCACCCTGGGTGGGAGCTGAGTTCACAAGCAGAGCAGAATACTTGATTGCAGGCAGGGTCTGGCTAACCCTTGGATGGATTTGGCTATGTGGACTTCCCATTGTAGGAAAAGCCCTACACATCACACTGGGCTAAGCTGTGGGCCATTATGAATGGGATGCTGCAACGCTGTGCAGTGGCACCCATGTCTGTAACCCTGGCAGCAGCAACAGCCAGGTACTTGCCTTTACAAGTGCTCTTGGTTTAATTGTATGATAGGTCCACCCAGTGGACCTCCTTCTAAGCTTACTGCCTAGTCAGTGTCTCCTTTCAAAAACTCTGTAATGCTAGAGAGTTGGAGTGTAATTATACCACTGTATTTATGTGTGTCTCTAACTACAGCAATCCCACCAGTGGTTCTGACATTAAAAGTACCACCACATATTGTCACATGCCTATATACTTTCTCCTCCTGGGAGAAAGAAAGGCCTGGGATTTTACACACTGTGCTGTCCTTGGCAGGATACCTATTGCACCATTTCTGCATACAGGGTGGTCTCAGTAACCCCCTTGTCCAAGAAAGGGGCCCTGCATAACTCTAAGGCCTCAGCAGAAAGAGACCAAAACCCACTTTGACTGAGTGCTCTCTCTGGACTGTATGCATCCGGCTGTGGGCTACACCTGAGTGAGGTAATTCTTCTAACCAGGTGGTTTTATCCTCTCTTGGCTGCCTTCTTACACAACTCCCCAGAGCTGCCTAATAAGCACTCACAGCAAAACATTCCCTTTGGATGGCAAAAGCTCCCATTGTTTGTGCTAAGGGGGCTCCTTTTTACAACTGTCTGCTGGAGGCAGGTAACCTTTGGATGGTAACAGTTCCTTCTGTCTTCCCCCACCCACATTCCTGTCCTCTCCACCACTCTTCTCTGATGTTTAGGGTTACTGTACAAAGCTTTGGTACCTTACCCGGTACCAAAGGAACCAAGACCTCATCACACCCGTGGCAGGGTGAATGCAATTATGTGGTGGTCAGTATTGCTTAGTGGTTCAGCTGGGATTACATCTTCAATGAGCCATCTCCTGAGCTTCACCCACGTTTGAAAGCCCTTCCTGCCTTGGTGTACTCCACACCTGCCCATCCCAAGAAATGAAGACTCAAGAAATTCCCTCTTCATAATTTGTTCCATGGTAACTCTTGGCCAGAATACGCACAGGTAGTTGAGGTCCTCCATTATTGTAATTTTTGCTGCCTCACTAAGTATTGTGTGACTAATTGCCTCTTCCTACTCTATGACTAATAGCACTCCTGTTAAGCCACCTCTAGAGAGAATGGTTTTGCAGCTTAATATCAGCCACAGAAGAGGGGTGACATCCCTCTCTTTAGTCCCATTACATCTGTCGGGTGTAAACTTCTGCGCCAAACTGAGAACCATTATTATATAAGAACAACTTATTTTATTTTATGTAAGACAATTATATGTAGACAGCTAGCCAGACAGTTCTTCCTGGAGAAATGAAGGAACTGCAGAGTCCTGCAGCCACAGACTGTCCTGTTGTTATGGCAGGATGGCCAGCAGCTGACCAGCCTTATTCCCAGGAGAAAAGTAGGAGGACAAGGGACTGTCACTTTGGAGTTATGGTGGCATTACTGCCCCTGTCAAGAATGATGCCTTCTACAGTGCCTGATTTCTTTCCATGCTAAGTAAGTAACTGCCACTTAACATCCGACAGTCATCATCTGTTTCTGCAGAAGATCCTGTATACATATGTGTATATATATGTGTCCATGTGAGTGTTTAACTTCTGTCTACACAATACACACACAGAGAGGACTACCTGCATAATAGAAAGCAGAGATATCCTGTCCTAGAACTGACTGCACTATAGCAATCTCTACATTTAGAATGCATACTGTGGTGATACTTCCCCAGCCTAATGGTAGGTGTTTATCTTTTAATACACAAGCTATATATAAAATGCTGAACTTGAACACCGTGGCTAGATATGACATTAATAAAATGAAAATGATGCTATTTCATTTCTGTCTCATTTTACACAACTCTAAGGAACAGCAGATACTTTCTCCAGTGGGCTACAAAGTCTGTGGTCTACCTTTCAAATTTCTGTACTGGCATTTATTGTGATGAGGTTCAAATCCCTTTACAGCTGTGGTCTGAACAACAAAGGGGCACTTAAGGGAATAAGACTACAACTTGCTCTTCTGAGTTACATTAAAACCCATTGATTTCCATCTGTTACTTGAACAAAACAGAGTGCATTTTTGATAAAAATAAAATTGCTCATTTTGGAGAATATATGCTAAATATATTTCATGTTTGTGGTCTGCAAATTGGGCAGTTCTGTTCTTCCTAGTTACTTAAATAATACAAGCAAGAGGAGGTAGCTATGCTCAAAATGCTTATTTTCATTCTAAGCCCAAACCCCTGTCATTACATCATTAAAAGCACTACACAAAATGCCCCACCTGCCAGTCCACTTGTCCCCTCATTCAGCAAAGCCCCTGCAATCAAAAGCACCTGTGTGTGTGCTGTGAGCTCAGGATGCGCCCAAGAACTTTTCTAAACAGATCTCAACAGCTACATCCTTTTAATTTCCAGTTTAGTTTCATTCTCCCTTCGTTCTTGCTTCAAAAAGAGGAGAGAGAGAGAGCATTGACACTGTAGAGAGATGACCAGCCAAACCTCCAGTTGTTCTTTTCTTCCCTGTGACTTTGGCAGTAGTCAGACTCGCAGGTTTCTGCCCTTCCCAGCAACACCTGTGACCCCAGTTTAACCAGCTGGCCACGGCAGCGGGTGACGCTCTGAACCACAGAAGCAGAGCAGCTGGGGCACCCTAGTGGAGATGACCTCCTCTACTAGGATGCACCAGGCTTTGAACAGGAGCTTTCTTTTCCTGCTGCAGACAGAAGACATTTGTCACCGACGTTTGACCCTACTCACATGACAACAGAGAGCATTAAAAGATAGGATCAGTAGCACTTCTCCAAGTCTGCATTCAGAGACTACACCTCTCCTATTGCTTGCTCCTTTACTCCTAGGGCAGGAACACCAAACCTGCCCTGGTGATGCGAGCCCAGGTTGATGGTCTCTTCAGGACTATACATCAGCTCACGTTTTAGTTGATGAATCTTTTCAGTGTTCAGTCTAACAGTATCCAAGTCTTCAAAGGCTACTGAAGTGCGAATCAGAGCAGACTGACCAATCCTTATGGAAAATAAAAGGCAAAGAAATTGTTGTTAGGATTTGAAGTAATCTTTGAAAAGCAAATTCAATAGGAAAAATGAACTGAGAAGTGCCTGCCTTATACACTGTCACTACAAACTGCCCCCTGGAGCCTGCAGAAGGGTGAGCCACTAGTCAGTCTACTCAGTGTCCAAGTGGCTTTGACGTGCACTGGTGGTGATTTTCTAATATTACTCCCATGGGCAGAGATGCAAAGACTAGGGAAAATTAGGGAAAATATTTGTCATTTTCCTTTAAAAGAAGGCAATGGTTGCTACACAAAGACAGCAAATTACAGTTTTATCCCACGCAAGCCAGATCACAGACTGAAATAATTTAATGTTGAAATTGTGGCACAAGTTTGCAAATTATGGCAAAGCCCTTGTAAACAGAGTGGTATGGGAACTATGAATACATGTTTTGGGGCAACTACATGCAGGCAGAAAGTAAGGATGAGCTTCCTAAAGCCAAATAAGGGACATAGTCACAATGAAATTCATGACATGGTGGTTAGACTTTCTAACAAGCCTTTTTTTCTAGCCCCCTTTGTTGTGTTCTATTACTAAAAAAAAGAGATTACTAAGTTTGAAAAGTTGGGTATTGAAGAATGAAGTAATGTCAGCATTCAGGCCGTCTGTTCAACCTTAATTTGGCCCCTTGTGAGTATGAATTAGGATATTGCCTTTAATTAGATGATCACACAATAGCTTTTCCTGTGCCTCATTCGTAACACTTGATGGATGGTTCTCACTGAATGATGAAACTGTATTTTGTTTTTTTCTTCGTGGTTCAAGGTGTGGCAGCTTTCCTTATTTACTGCACACTGTGCTCTTCTCTGACAAAACTAATGATTCCTTCACAGAGTTTTCTATGTGGTTTATCATCACAGCTACAACATAGCAAACACTACTAATTTCATTTCATCACAGTCCTTGAGGGAAAAGCTAGGTTTTTTCACTTACTTTATCCATCCAGATCCTATTCTTATTGCTCAGGTTGTCATCAAAGCTTTGATTCCCTCTCACTTATATGCATATCAGCTTTATTTGTATCAGCTTTGGGGAGGTATTGACAATACATGGGAAGCAAAGTGGCTTCCCCATTCTGGTCTGTGTCTTAGGTAGTCAAGGCATGGAAAGGATCAACAGATCAGGGATGGAAGGGAAAATCCTATGCAGCCACAAGATGGATTATTCCCAAAGGTGATAAACACTCTGGAGTTTTATCACTGCAGTATTACTACAGTGCACACCTGTGCACTACAGGGAAATTCAGGCTTATTTTCTTTCCTAAAATTTGGACAAATAGATATTCCCCATAAATTCAGAAATGCTACAAACATAAATGTTGTCCTCAGACTGAGTTCCACCGCAAAAGTAAAGTTTTCCAGACTATTTTTTTTTTTTCATAGACTTGCACTTGGAAATAAATGACTTGTTCTGACAAAAAGCTTTCCACCAAAAATCAGTTCCCCCAAGAGAAATACCTTTCAGGGACAATTTCAGCCAAGATGGTTGAAATTTGGCAAGTTTACAAGTGACTTTTATTTTAGTCATCATTCATCCATCATCTTTCCTAAGAATGATGGATTGTGTAATCCTAAAGGGAATGAACACAGTCTAGAAGAGTGCTCTCTGGGTACACAGGCCCCCAAGTTATTTATATCATGGTTCATACATCAGAGGCTGGATTTAATGCTCTAAAATGTTTTTGACTTTAAGTACGATGATTCAAAGCTCACAGGAGGTGGAGAACTTTTTGAGATGTGAGAAGACAAATTGAGTTCAAACCTTCTTGGAATACCATAAATTTTCTTAAACAAAATGGAACCCACCACATTTTGTGTCACATATATTGCCTTTGGCTATAACATCGCCAACCTCAGGGGCTTAACTGAGATCTAAGCTTGGTGTCTATTTTTTTGAGGTGCTGAATATTCACAAATTCACAGACATGAGGGATGACAACCTTAAGCATGCTTATGCTATACTTCTGAAAGGGAGCCTTCTTTCACTTGGACACCTACCTATGGATTCAACTATGCAATTTTGATCTCTGACATTTCTGTTCTCTTTATATTCTTACTACATTTCCTATATTACATATAATGACATGGTATTAGAAGAAAAACCTATCTTGAGCAGGTGCAAAACTTGCAGAGAAGGAGGAATTTTTCCACCAATGTCAGTTTTTGAGATCTCAGACATTCAATACTCAGTGGTGCCATATATACAGCAGACATGATCAGAGCGTGCTCTAGCAGAATGTGTACAGCTGTGTGGCATTTTGTCACTTCTTATTTTTATTTAACACATTCTTCCCATCAGAATGAATTCTTGAATTCTGTGATGGAAACAATACCCGTGAAATAAAATTTAAAAAAATAAAAATGTCCTAGACTTAACAGCAGAGCATAGGTTATGCAAATTCTTCATATGACAAAAAGTCAACAAGATTTGTGCTTCAGGCTTCCCACCCTAAGCCACAGTTGCTGCTGTTGGAAAGTACAGCCAGATCCCCCAGAACATTCATTGTCCACCACTACTTTCATGTGCTACCACAGCTTTCAGGAGCAGTGACTTTAAACAGTTCCTGGCTCACTAAACGTGACTGAATCCATGCTTTCTTTCGTTCCTGAGTTTTAAAAGCCTGTTCCAAATAACATCATGCACATGTAATGGGGAGCTCAGGAACAGCAGAACATAATATCCCTAATGCAAGGCCACATGGCTATGGCCATTTGCTTCCAAATTCTACTGGTTTTGTGTGTCCTGTCCTCTCCCTCTGTAGGATCATTAGAGGAGCTCCTTCTTTATCTGGCCACTTATTTCCATGAAATTTCTAGTAATTTGCTTAGCTTCAAAATCTTTGCAACTCTTAATCAGCACATTAAAAGTAATCTAGTGGATGGACAGACAAAGACAGTATCATTACCAAGTCTTATTTTTGAAGGAAACAAACCAAAAGCACTGTTGAACTTGTGCTGTTTTGTATAATAGTGTGTACATAAATACATTCAAAAAATACTGTGGAGGCATGTAATGTGATCAGTTTTCCCCAGAGTTATTCCAGAGCAGAAACACTGTTAAACTGTATTACAACTCTGCAGAAATCCTGTTACTAAAAACAACACATTAACACTATATGTACTCAAAGTGCTCTGTTAAAATAAATGACTAAATACACTAAAGAACAAATATGTGATATGAATACCAGTACTTGGATCATAAAGCTACTTTTTAATAAATATTCTCTTGCCAAAAATTATTCTATTCACTTTAATTCTAGAGAATTTTTTTCTGCCTACTAGACTTCTTGATTGTCCAATAATTAAATAGAATCATGTCACACTTAAACAATCACTTGTATTTTGCAATTGAGCTCCTTATACAGACAGGCATACGCTTAACTTTAAACATTTGCTTTCGTGCCTTCCTGATATAAGACTTAAATGCGCTCTCTTGTACAACACAAACAGCTCAGCCCACCTATTGAGAACTTACAACTTGAAAATGCAGGGTCTGTTATTTTACTATGAAAATAAGAGGGAAAATCCTCATGTAGAAATGTTATAATCTACAGCTGACACTGGAAAACCTGAAAATGTATCATTCAAATGCCATCAATCCATCTAAAATTTCAAGAACTAGCATGAAGAAACAGAAATGCAAGGATAATTTCATCTTTATTTAGGTCTTAAGATCTTAACACTGCAAGTAAGATTTCACTGGACTGATAAAATTATTAACATAACAAATTTAAGGCAGCTGTTACATAGTGTTACATTAATATTTCAGTCAGACTGAACTCTTCTTTAGATACATTCATGCAATTAACTTCTATGTTGTAATTTGAAATATATAGGATTGCTTTGTTTCCCTGTATTAGACCTATCTGGTTAAGCTTTTCTCAAACAATACAGAGAATGGATTCATTGTTCTTCTTGGCAGAAGTGAAAAGATCTAATGACTTAATGGTTTAACGACTTATTTGATTCAAGAAATGCACGTTGAGAATGACTTGGAGATAAATATACATCTTATATGTGTATGTCACATGCAAGCATGGAGAAATTGAAGGTTGAAACATTAATATTATTCTTAGCTAAAATCATTTCCCCCCATATAAAATCCAAAAAATATCCTTGCACTGAGAAGTGGGCCCATGAAACTTCCTCCTTTCCAAAAGATTCCTCTCCAGGTCAAGCTCTGTGGGGGATGAGAAATCTTCCATGGAGCCATAAACAATTCTCTGTGTTGCCTCTTAGTGTTCACTCCAATTTTGGCTTTTCTTTTCCCTCCTCAATACCTGAAAACATATGGAGAGCAGCTTTTAAATTTCTCAATGAATACAACTGAAGGGTTTGCTTAGAGAGGTTCCTCTAATGCATTAATCTTTCTTTTCCCTTTACCGATGTTTCTCATGAACTTGCTCGCATGTGTTACCTCACCTGCTGTGAAGGAAAAGAGCATCTGCACACCTGACGGCAGTGGTTGTCCAGTAATGAACTGCACAATCCTCCCTCCCTCACTCCCATTTTCAGATCAGCCTGACCCCCTGCCGCACGCCCAGCCTTTGAACACTTTAGTCCCCTCACCTGCTCTGCTTACCTACTAGCAAACTAAAATAGATGTTACTATAGCTGAATCTAAGCAATCAACCTTGTTCAAAAGAAAATTTTAATAATTGTGTTTCAGAATTCAAGAACTTGAAACCCCTCTCCATTTCAACACTGGATTTTTAAGTATTTGCAGGTACATTTCCCTTTTTTGAAAGTACAAGAATGAAGAAAAGATTACTGCTGAGAGGGTGCTTCTCTCTTCTTTTAACGGCCATTTCTTTCAGTAATATCAGGAGGGCCGAGTTGAGTGTAGGGCTTCTTAAAGAAATTATTCTAGCTGCAGGATTCCTCTCTTTTCTATGCTGAGCAAAGCCTGGGCCAGGCAGCAGACTTTGTTTTTTCTGGCAATGGAAACATTCAGCTATTTCATATGCCTGTTCCTGGACAATGAATTACTACTGGTATCTGAGAAAAGTATTGTTCTTCTGACTAAGCCTTCTCTGCCAGACATCTCAAATACAAATATTTCTTTTGGAGGTTTGCAGGCCTGCTGCATGCTG
>WAAG01002424.1:11219-30395 GCA_013390105.1 Tichodroma muraria | reverse complement strand
AACACCAACCTCAAAAATCCTTCTGGTTTCTCAATCCTGCCCTTCTTTATCAATATGACTGTCAATTCTCACCAAGCTTCACACTCTAACCCACCACCCCTCTCTTCTGAATGTCAAGGTTTGTCCTAGCAGTCTGTGCCAATATCTGCTCTTTCTGATCTTCCTCTCCTTCTATGGAGAATTGCTTGTGGAAATCCTACAGCAAGCCTGACAGAATCAATCTCAAGTTCATTCCAAATCCTCAGTGTACATTCCTTTCTTAAATTTGTTCAAGAAGAATTCAGCAAATTACCCCATTTAAATGCTCTCCCTCAGCAAATCTACGGAACTCTCCTAANTTTCTTTAGCCTTGTAGCTGCAGGATACAGATGCACTGTAGTAGGCAGGATCAAGCCAGATGAGCATCACACTGATACTGTAACAGATTCTTAAAAGATTTTAAGACACATCTGCTTTTATTTCACTTGTAAAACTGGNTAAATGCTCTCCCTCAGCAAATCTACGGAACTCTCCTAAAGTCACTTCAAGAGAAACTTTATTTTCTAATGAAAGTTTAAAAGCTCTTTAAATAGATTTATAAAACAATGAAAGAACGAATCAAGTCCAAGCTTGGCACATGTGGAGGCAGCTCCTAGTGGATTTGAGATAACAATAAGAGAGCAGATCAAGTCTTTTGCTCC
Organism: Tichodroma muraria; assembly: GCA_013390105.1. Lineage (NCBI taxonomy): Eukaryota > Metazoa > Chordata > Aves > Passeriformes > Sittidae > Tichodroma > Tichodroma muraria. Next base: position 29,715 of record WAAG01002424.1, on the reverse strand, counting down.
CAAACATGCAGCCCAGCATGACTACAGCAGCGGAGTCAGATTCTTAGGGTCTGTTTTCTTGGCATCCTGAAGTGCTCAAAAGTAGAGGGAAAAAGAAAACCATTTAAAATAAACGTATTTGTCTCAGTTTATTTTAGGGACATATTAGGCTGTGATATTAGTTACCATGAGGTCATTCTTGTTACAAGGAGCAACACATTTCTGGCTCTTTTCTGTTCCTTGACAACCAACTCCATACACTCATTGGCAGAATTTTCTGGTAGTACTGGCAAATGCCCTGGTTTTCTTAGCGCTGTCTAGATTTAATAATTCAATACAAACTGTGACCTTTTCAAGCCATACTAAATAAAGCCAATAGGCTTTTCCCATCTTATCCCATGGCCTCGATCCTGAAAGTCCTTGTATGGTCTGCAACAAGCAATGCAAGTCTGTGAGTGCTCTGCCTGGGCACAGATCCTTGTGAGCTCCCTCTCACAGAGACTGCATGAGGTAAGTGTGCCTATTCAAAACTATTTGACTGAAGGGAGAGAATGCAAAAAAAATAGAAAGAAAAACAGAAAAAGCTTTTACTCTTCAAGAAAGGATGTTTCTCAGAAAACAAGTCTCTGAATCATGCTCAGGAGCTATCAAGTCATTTAGCTATGTTCTTCCAATTTCAGTGATGCTATTCAGAATTGTTTGCCAGTTTTCTTATTTACCAATTATACATAAAAAAAGCACTTGCTACCATCTCTTTCATACATGACAGATTCAGTCACATACAAAATAAAACAAGCTCTCCTCTACTTGGAGTTGAAAAAAGCATTCACAGAATCAAACCTAAACAACATCCTCCTGTATGTTCCTTTTCAGTAAAAAGTGCAACACAATACATAAAACATGTAGGATAGTAAGAAAGTTTCAGCTCAGATGGGAAGAGAATTCAAAGTTCAAGAACAAAACATAAAGAACATCTGAATAGCAACTGTCTTCACTTTATTCTGAGAGTTGCAGTGAAAACACTTCTGCTGAGGGAAGAATGGAATAGGCAAAAAGACAAATTCTCAAGTGGCAGATCCCTAAATTCTAGTTAAAAATACATAGACCACGAACTAAGCCCCAGCCTGGGACCCATGGTCAACTCTAGGTACAAAGGAAGGAAGTTCCACCAGGCTGTATGGAACTAGGACATTTGCAGGTATAGTCTCATTTTAATACACTGTGCTAACCTTGAGGATTCTGCCAACAAGGACAACAAATCCGAATTTAGCAATTCCAAGCCCTCTGAGTGATTAAGGTCTCTACTGAAATGTGGTCACTTGTCAGCAGGAAGACAGTGGATTTCAGCTGTGAAAAGAAGGCACACCCAGAATGAGAGGGGTGACAAATTCCTCACTTTTCATACTTTCTGGTAAATTTTTCCAACCTGTGAATATGATATATCATATTGATACAATGGGACAAAGATTTGGCTTGAAGCTTCAAGCACAACTTGGATAGAGTCTTCAATAGCACCTGCAGGCTTAAGACACACAGAACTTGCAAGTGATGGCACAGTGTATCTTTAGTCTGCCTCCACTAACCTGCAAAGGCCTCCTCCCATACCAGTAGAAGGAGAAATAGGTTTTATGTGCATAATTTAGCAGGATGAACTTTTAAGACAGCCTCATCTCATTTAAAGAGAAATCACAACTTGGAGGGAGGTGAATCACTTGAGAGTAGCCCTACCTGTTTTGGAAATAATGTATGTGTAGGCAAAACCAATAAACAGCAAAAGCAAAGGGAGATGACCACAGTCTGTTCCTGGTAATTATTTAATGCAGAATCTTCTTCTCCTGCTTTACTTGTCCTACAANTTTGAGAAAACAGGAGTTGCCAGAGGAGCATAGGTAGCCTTAGGTAACTCTGCCAATCTGTCTCCAGGCACCATTAGAGGAAGGTCAAGAACTATCACAGTTAAGCATTACTATATATGGGTTAAAAACATAATTACTTTTTCCTGAAGGAATAATCATGTGCCTTCTTTGCATGAGGCTGCCCATCTCTTACAATTACAAATATTATTCTTTTTTAAGAAGGGTATGTATGTTTATAAAAGCAAATGGCAGAATATGGCTGCTATCCTGGGACACAACATCCCACTTCAGCTGGATTAAAAGCATTGTATGATCACTGAGTGTGTCTGGATATGTATGAATAATGACCTCTCTTTCAGTGGACCAAAGGGACGGATTGCATGGTTGAAGCAGTGCTACTGAGACCATGCTACTCTCACATTAGTTTTATCTCTCTCGGTTGGTGGAAATTTTGGAAAACACCTTCTTAGCTGAGAGAAGGATGTTGTGAAGTGAAAAGAAAGACTATGAAAAGGGGGCCATGAAATGCAGAAAGGATAAAGGATAGATGGCATCAAAGGAGAAATATAAATAAAACAAAGGTTTAGTGAAAAATAAATACTAGGGTGACCAAAGTGCATTAACTCTGTCATGCAAGTCAGGTGCTTGATTAGAAACTGCCCAAAGACTTAATTTAATGTTGTATAAGAAAGATTATTTCTGTTTTAGTTTAATTTCTCACCAACATTTGCATTTCTTAAAACAAACTTTAGTGTGTTTAGATTACTGACTTATTCTGTAATCAATTTTACAGAAGGAATTTATGAACTAGTGAAGAAAAAGACAGTGTTCTATCCTTTCTGTTGCCACTTAAATACTGATGCAGGAAATCATTTGCCTATTCTCAATTTTATTTGATAGAACAAAAACCCCAAGCAATAAAACTAAGGTCCAAGAAAAACATTTAGCTTGAAAAAAGGCTGAAAAATGTACCCTTGGAAAGGGTACATGCTTACATGGGATTGTTCAACAAATTCCTGTTGTGTGAGGTTTGGCATATACTTTCTAAAAATACAAGCATCTGGGGAAACCAGACAAAGCCCAGGTCTTGGACCAAACGAGGCATGCAGCGTGAATCTGTTAGCGATTATATCCATAATGAAATATGTGCCCAAATTTAGCAGTACAAAACCCCCAATACAATGTGAAAACACAGCATGTACAGCCCTTACCATAAAATATAGCCAACAGCGAAGGTGCACACTGCAGCCAGTCCACAGCTCCTGCTGGGATACTGATGATGTGTTGTTCTCATCTCGATTAATACAAAGGGCAAAACTGTTGTGTGCTGGAAAAAAAAAAACAAAACAATGGAGAAAACCAGGTGATATAAATGGTTCTCTATATTTTCATTTCAATTGTACAATAATAAGCTTAATCGCAGACACTCAAAGACAATTCTCGATGGTTAGAAAGACAAGGTAAAGTAACAATTAAATTGATCAATTTAATCAACCAGTATCATCTCTATAATGTCCAATTGTTCAAGAGAGCAGAGGAAAACTGAGCAACCAGAACGTGCTTTTCCTTTTGTTCAGGAATCCAAGGAAAATACTCAGTGAGTAAAAAGGAAATGTGTTACGAAGGGACACAGGTCCCAACCCCAGTCTGCCCCTGCAGTTGCTCTGTGACCTCTGCCATGACACTTCAGTTATTTTGATCATTCTAGTTGTAAGGCATTGCGTCTGGTTTTCAGAGACTAAGTACAAACAATGCCAAATGAATGAATATGAATGGAGGTATTTAACACTTCTGAGAATTAGGTTTAAATGTATCTCAATCTGGGGACTTGAAAACAGGGGACATATTTTCAAATGATAGCATCAATACCTCTGTTCCTCCATCTGCAAGACAGAAGCAATCATATTCAGAAAGGTGTTATGAATCTTAATTTGTTAGTTGTGCAAAATAGTTTTAGATTCCCAAATGAATCATATGAAAGCCAAAGCTGTAAAAACCATTTCCAGCCACTTGTCTTTATTTAGCTCTGAAACTCCTTATTTTGTTATTTTCCCATACACATTTCTTACACTGCCCCTTCTGAGAAGGCCTGTTCATCCAATTAATGTCAGCAGCATGAAAAACTGCATCTAGCCTGCCCCCAACACTCAGTGTCTACATTTCAGAATGCTGGCAGGCATGAAAATATACATAAGCAAAGAACAAATGTGCCAGGAAATAAACCCCATAATTTCTGAATATACAGCTCACTTAAGACCAGCATTAGTGGTGACTCCAGAAACACCCCCTGCCTTGCCTCCATGGAACCAAGTTTTTGCTGGCATCTAAAGGGAATTCAATTGAGAGCTTAGCTCTAGGGCTTGGTAAGACTGTGAACTCTTCTGCCCACTCCACAGGAAGGCCTGGAGGTGTAAGGCTTGCAAGGGCAGCCTAAGTCTTAATGCAGGTTCAGTTCTTTTCCAAGTACTTGATCACCAACTGGAAAGAAAAGTTATGGCATACACTGGCCACATTCTGCCATCATGAAGTTCTGGGGGATGCTGGAGGGTTGGATTTTTAAGTTTGCAATAATTACAATGTAAACTCACACTAACTTACACCTGCATGCAGATAGGAGTGGCATGGACTAGAAATATCTTTGTGTGGATTACAGGTTCAGCTGAGAAGAAACACATTGGGGTCTAAGCCTCTAAAAACTGCAAAGAAGAATGGTTTGAATGGGAAATGGTAAGATAATGGAAATGCTCTTGCTGAGACATGTAACATACTTGAATTGAATATCTGCTCTGATTTTCAAGACATTAGGAATTAATGACTAGCATTTGGAGAATGTCAGGTGGATAATACAGCAGTTAGGGCAGCTTTCAGTTTCTTCATCTTTTAACAACTTGTTCCACCCCATCCCTTTAAACAGGGTAAATCAGAATCAAGGGAATGTAGAGATGTTTTACATGTGGTCTGCTATAAAGGTTCCCACGGTTAGATGAGCAGTCTATGAGCTGAAGATGACCTTCAGAACCCATGATCAGGGACTGACAGCGAAGCAAGCCCTGGAGACTCACCTGCACGCCTTGTGTCTGTATGGAAGAGGTCTCCAGGAAGAGAGAGATCAGTGCCTCACTCTGCAGACCCTCCAAAGCACAGCAGCTGGAGGCTGTGCAAATGTCTCCTGGCCTGCCCCCATAACTTATTCAGAGAAAAAGCCAGAAGAAAACAACAACTATTAATTCCAAACTCCACCCTTGATACTCCTTGTACAATGTATTCTTGTAATCCAGTCACTTAGTTTTAACTCTGCACTCCACAGATGATTGTTACAGAGCTTGTGAGCTCAGTTTCTCCATGTAAATGTTTACTGCTTTCGATACTGCTTGTTGATGAGTTCCTCATTGATGATAACAACTCAACAGCTTACCAATTAAAAAGTAGTTAAAATAATTTTAGCAATCAAGCCTTAATCTAGAATACTCTTCTCCTTTCCCTCCTCCCAATTCTTGTGGTTATATCATAAAATAGGTTATTATTTTCCTAAATTCTCACTTCTGCTCTTTTCTAAAGGTAAGGGGTGGGAGGAAAAGCAGTTAATGAGATGTGCCACTAAAGAATTTGTGTACAAAATCCTGTTAAAAGTACAGTGGAATTAGAAGTATAAGGAGAAAATCAGAGATGTGTATCTTTAATCTCAGTCTGTTAGAGCGAATATCAATGCTATATGCAAACACTGCATTTTTACAAATTTGGAGCATGAACTTCGGTTTAAAATGCTTTTGTGAAAGTGCCACTCTAAAAAGCTGCTTCAGATCCTTTACCAAACCACAACCAAGATAAAGTTTCCTTTCTCTACATTTCAGCTCCTCCAAAAAACCTTGATTTAAAAAACATGAAATTTTGTAGTCTGGGATAACTTCTATCCAACAGTGCCAATTAAAACTAGACTGAAACATAGTGAAGATGGTCAGGGGTCAAATGTGCTTTCAGTGGGATCCATCAGGGCTGGGTATTCTGCAGGGGGCCTAAGATTTCATATCCTCGAATGTTTTTGCCACCTGATTTCTGAATATACAGGACAGTGGGAATCTGAGGCTTAGAGAGAAAATAGCATTGATATTTCCCTGACCTGCTTAAAGATCACGCTGTGCTGATCAAACATACCCGACTGGTACCTCTGGGACTGATCCCTTTTACTTACTGGCACACAGGGGGACAAAACCACATTTCTCACCTTGTTTGCCAAAGTATGTCCTGGGGCTTGCTTACTTCAGAGAAGACTGAGGAATGAGGAAGTTCAAATAACAAGGAGGTTTAAACAGTAAAGATGATTAGCTGCTCTAACAGCTTTCCAGTAGTTGCCATTTTGCGCCATTAAAAGTTTTTAAGAAAAGAATAAATATATAATTAGAGTATAATGACTATTATAATATAATAGTAATAGACTATGCTGGCTAATGCTATATTGATAAGGCACTTTTAATATGGACTAAGTTGTTAGAAGCAAAACTATATTTTTACCTGGACATCCTATTCTCCTCCCACTGAGACCAGCTGCCCCTGTGAGATAGTTTTGCCTGTATGACTGTTCTGACACAAGACACTTGTGCTGAGCACTGCTGTGGCCACACCAGGGAGCACCATTCCCACTGTCTCAGGAAGGCAACCCTTTCTGCACATGTTCCCTGTGGTGACCAAAGGCTCGGAGTAGTCCCCAGCCCCCAGTTCAGCCCAGGCAGCAGTGGGGGAGATATCAAACCCTGTATCATTAGCAGGAGCTCTTAGACTGGGCTTTTTCAGGGCTCAGTAACTGCATCTACTTGCAAGAAAATGCACCCTGTCAGCTCCTTCTGCTGTGACTGTGGTGCTATCTGCAAGGCGTCCTCACAGCCACAAATCCTTTGTGCCAAGACGGGAGTCTTCAGACCCATTTTTTTACCCTCTCTGAAGGATTCATCTGCCAAGACCACTTCGTGAGCTGAAGAGTTGACCATAAGCCCCCTTTCCCCAGCCACGGCATTGCCCTGCTCAGACCCCTCACTGCCTGCTCCTGCTGCTGGAAAGGCAGCTTTGGTAAATCTTTTTGCTAGGAAGTGCTGGTCTCAGCAGACTAGAAAGCTGCAACTTCCTCTGATTCTGTGTCTACCACACAGCATTGCTTTCCAAGGACCCATCACCTACAAGTGGTGAAGAAATATGGCTTGCCAAATCTCCAACTGCTAGAAAACAGAGAAACCAGCACAGTGCACAGAACCTGGATGAAATGTGCAGGAAGTTTATCATATGGAGAATCTGATCCACAAGACGCTCTAGAGACTGACTCCAAAGAAGCAGCCTCTGAGTGAAGCTGAATTAGCACACATTATAAAGAAAGCCATCCTGGGATCTTGCAGGTGGATTAATTCCTAAAGCCACTGTCATGGCTTCTTGAGAGAAACTCGACTCATTAATAACTCTTTAAAAGATATTACTAAAATATGTACCACCCCCCACATGGTATGTATGTGCCTAATGACAACTGAGACCAGAAAATCACATTATAAATATGCACCACAACTCAGTGCTGACTTGGGAAGCTGAGCTTTGATGGAGGACTGTGCTTCCCCGTTTTAGGTGTGTTCTGCAACAGTTAGTTGGAAAAAATGATTTTATGCAAATTAGGTACATTAACAATGAGTTCTGTAATAGTCTTTAGGCAATTAAGTGCTCATTCTTGAAAGCCTGATTATATATTTTATCTTCTAACCAGTAAGTGCTGCTTTTTTTAACACTGGTTTCAACAGTACCTTACTTGGCCTTTTCTCCCTCCCTTAACTGTGTTTTAAATGGAATCTTAAAACTTTTCAAGAGGTGCTAAATTGACTGCTTTATGTATTGTATTGTCAGCACAAACATGGCAGTGATGTCTTCCCAAGTCATCCTCCTGATCTGCACTGACTGTCCAGAAGTACCCTTATGACAAGTTCAGTCTAGAGAGGCATCTCAGATGCCCAAGTAGCTTGCAAAAGTTCTGTAGGAATGGTTAAACTGTTTGAGGATCACAAAAATTGTGATTACAATTCACTTCAACCAACAGACTGTGACTTGTTACTTAATTTGATCAGACTGAAAACTACAGGGTATAGGACATTTTAGTTCAATGGAAATACTGTGCACCTCTGACACCTACATCGTGACATTCAGCCCATGAATGGGGTTCTTAAGAGTCACTGAAAGCCCACTGACAAGAAAGGAGGCCTTGCAGTTTTGATGTCCACCAACAGTTTAACTGATGGATTGGGAGCCTCCTGGGAGTGCTGGTGTGCCCTGCAAAACAAGGAGGCTGCAGATAGGTTTTCACCCACAGAACTTGTGCAGCCCAGAAGCTGGAGGGCTACATCTGACATCAAAGCTGTGTCCACATCAAAGCCTCTGCCCTCACAAGGGCAGCTGCTTCAACACCTGCCAGGGAAACTACTCTGCAGCACACTGCCATGGTGCCTGACACTTACGCTGGTATAAATTTGGCAGTGCTCCCCTTCTTTTCACCCTTCTGTGCAAACTGCTGTGTTTTCTGGCAGCCTCTGCTTTCTTATAGAATTTGCCTATAAAATACAGTTTCCATAAGCAGAAAGTCTTCCCCTTTTTCTTGTGAACTCACAACAAGATTATGTTGTTAAACAGCTGGTCCATGTCAGAATGAGTGAAACAGTCTGTCTGCCACTTCTTCCCTCTCAGGGGTTTATGCAGGACCTTCTTGAGATAAAGGTTTTACGGAAACCAGCAGCAAATTGACCTACGCCTATTCCTCTAAATTTAAAACCACAACTAGTGTGTTCTCCCTAGAAACCAATACTAATAGGCCTAAAAATCCCTACAATTCTAGTCAGTGACATTTGTAGAGTAACAGTAGCAATAAAGCTCATTTTTCTGCATGCTCCTAAGCAGAGTACCATGGAAAACCAGATCAGCAACTAGTAAAACAGGGGCATGCTTATGATTTACTCCTTGAGAAACTTCTGAGAAAGGAACAGCTGGCAAGAGTGTATTTATGTGTTGTCTGAAGGATGATACCTTCTACCAAGGCAGCCTAATCCATAAAGAGAGCAGCAGGATACCAGAGCTGGGTGCATAATAAATTGGAATCCTTGAGTGAGCCTGAGCCCTTATGAGACTGAAAGTGCTGGTAGCACTTTTCCTCCTACAAATGAGAAATTATGACTTTTAAATGAGACATGCTGATGCACAGGATGCACTCCAAGGCAGCCACAGACGGCTCACTAATTGCTATGGTAGGTTGGAGGGAGGAAGAAGTAGTACATGATCTGAACAAAGACCAATACTTTACAAAGCCACAAAACACACAAGAGTCAAAGATAACCATTTTCAATCAATATGAGAGTGCAGAGTTCTTTAAAAGAAAATTAACACTTCCTCTTTAATGTTACCCCCACTTTTCCTCTTTTTTGTAGAAAAGCACAGTGGACATGGCATTCCTGACTTAAGAGAATTTGTATGACTTTCTCCACACGTACCTGATATTGACAGCTTTGTTCTTGTTTCTTCAGATACACGCAGTATATACTATATACTGAAATAGCAGTGTCAATCTGATCTCACCCTATGACTGTACTAGTGTCAGGGAGGTTATATATAGGTGTTTATCTATAGAATTTCCACAGTGCCAATCACTAAAGCACTTCAGCGCCTCAAAAGCATTACTAAACATACCCTCACAGCAGCCCTGATCTGTAGGAGCAGGATATCCTATCCTCATTTTGAAGAAGGGCAAGGTGGAGATGGCATGCCTCACTCAAGGTCAATGTAGGGTAGCAATGGAGGAATGAAGAACCACATCACATTCCTCAGTTCCATTCCTGGGTGTTAGCCCAAGATGAGCAAGCATGTATAGAGAAATAACAAAAATTTGGTATGAAAGCAAATCTAATCCTTCAAGTTTATAGCTCTGAGACATCTTGGCCCTTTCAACATCTATCAGTTGTTACCCTAATTGACCCCCTGTCCTGGTTCCCCTCTGCTTTTGGAGGCTTCTTCAATTGCCTCCCTCTGAGCTGTCTGTCTCTCTTTCATCTCAGCTCCTGCTGCTCCAAGCTGCTTTCTTGCAGCTCCCATCCTTAATACCTTAACATGACACACAAAATCTTGGTCACTTGGACTTGAAACAAGACGAGGGTAGGGACCAGACACAGTACATACAGTACAGCAAAACTGTGTAAAACCAGTGCCATGTTGCCAAACAGCATTGCTGCATGTTTAATTTTCTTTGATTATGTTTAATTCAACATAACTACTTTTAATGCTTGTCATGTATGCAGATATCATTAAACACATGCCAAGTGCAATGTCACACAAATCAACTCTCTCCTTTTGCTGGGATCCCTCAGCCAGGCTTTCTTGTTCATTCTGTGCCATGCCCAAACTCCCTAGTCTGCTCCTGCCAGCAGCCACTGCTTGACCCTTAGCAGACTTTTAAAATACAAGACAATCAACAAAGTACTGGTTCTGTGCACTCAGCCACAAAATCTTGGTCACTTTGAGCAAACCCTGCAGACCCTAATTTACTTTCACCCTCAAGTCCTTATTTTTGCCATGAAATCCTTAGAAAAAACATGCTACTATATACACATAGATATATCCTGTGCAAGGAGCACTCACTAATCACAGTGCTACACAAAGCCATTTTTCTACATATTTTTCTCAGTTTATTTGCCAGTTGAACCACCTGCCCTAGAATTTCAAGCTACTATTTGCAAAAAGGTTTACCTAGGCAAAGAAATATACTGTTGTCTCTTAAAACCATCCTTAAAATCAATGTTTATACACACACACACACACACAGAGACTTTTACGTGTGTTACCAAGATTTAATTTGCATGAATGAATATTTGACTGTTTTTGCAGGTCATGCTGAAAAAGTGCTTGTAAAGCCATTGAGCCTCATGTACTCCTAGCAAAAAAATCACTAAAGAGAGTTTTCAGATGTATTTTACCAATGGTTTAAATGAGATCACTCATATGGAAAATAGTATTCCTCTCCCTGAAAAGTGAACTCTTTCCATACCATGACTCGAAGGCCTCAAAAGGGGGAAAATAATTTTTATCAATATTTTTTTCTAAATCTCTTTAACTAACTTGAAAAGTTTATCAGTACATAAAATATTCTATGTTAAATTCTAACATCTGGCAATCTCCCAGGACTGGTACTAAGGCTTTCACAGAGGGATATTTTTGGCTTCATGATAACCAAAGTATCCTCTTTACAACCTGAAAACATTGGAATCTGAATCTGTCATTGGTCCAGGACCAAATATTTCTTGTCCTGGGCTTTGGGCCAGTATAATTTGGGGAAAGAAATTCTGCATTTGGGAAAATTAAGAAAAACATTATTTCTCAGTTTCTTTTTCAAGTGGTGACTCTTTGATGCTAGTCGGAAATCGAAAATCTTGGAAGCGGTTACTGAGGGACTGGATTTATGGGGTGCTGCGTAGGTGAGGTAGCCAAAGGTCAAACTTTGGTCTATCACATGGTGATTGCAACTATCTGCAATGTGGTTCAAACAATTTATCTCACAGATATCGTTATTATCTTTATATCATTTCTTTACATTGTACACGTAAACTCCTTTAACAAATAGCTCTAGAGGATGTAACCACCTAAGCTTTTTTGTTGAGTTACAGAAAGCAGTAGCAGACTAAGGTGAGAATAGTCTTACTGCTACACCCAACACTGTCTGTCTGTCCAGTTTTACCGGAAGTGCATTGCCCTGAGTCTTCTAAACAGCACGTACTCCACTGCAAGGCAGAGGTGCATGCCTGTGCAACAGCGCAGGGCTAAGCTGTGTGACAGCAGCTGCACACGAGCAGCTACTGCCGAGTCACCCAACAGACAGTGACGAACCATGGCCTGGCACCAAAGCAGCTGCTGGTCTTGCACTCTGTTCTCAGGATGCAGAAGGCCCAGGCTGGGTCTAGTGGCATCACCAGATTACTACGACCAGGAGTGACGAGGGCACTAGCATGTGTTGAGGTGCACGGAAGAGAGGGTACGTGGCAGTGGCATAGGGAAGCCAAGGGGCATGGGCTGGGTTCCTGCATTGCTAGAAAGCAAATGGAGTAGCAGGTATGGTTGAAAAACTTGTTGAGGGCAAAAACGAGTTTGTGCAGGAAGGCAGGGGAAGGACAGAGAAGTAGTCCTCATGGGTCTCCTAGAGCTGCTTCTCCTCTGCAAAGAAGGCACATGAGCAAACAAGCCTGGGGAACATCCTGAATGAATACCTCCTGCCATGAAAACACACTGACATTGCCTACTTGTTTTACCCACTGTGTGACACACTTTATTTAGGAGAGTCATTTTGCTTCAAATGCAATTAGTTGTAAATGCTATTGTTCATCTTAAAACAACTGTTATTTTGATTTATAGTAAAAGCCTACACACCATAGTAAAGACAGCAGTGTTGGGCACAAAGACATTACAAAATCTATAGCCTGACCCTTTAAAACCCAACTTGAACCATCAGATTTGACTTAGGAGACTAGTAACAATAGTGCTTCATGCAAAAAGCATTAGGTTAAGGCTGGATCAGGCTAAGTTGCCAAACACACCCTGGCATAATTAATCAAGAATATTTCAAAAACAGATCGCCTCCAAGAGGTTATTGATTTCCTGTCACGACACGTTTTCCTCATGAGGTGCTACAATGCTATGTATCTGAGATGTGCTGGCGTGTATTTTTCAGTGACTAAGCCTTGATCTATCTTCCTGGATTTCTGCCACTGGTGCACTGACATCTGCAACTACTCATGTTTGACAGTCTCATGCATGAGCTATGTGGCTTCCAACTTGGATGGGATTAGTATAGGAGACTTTCAGAATACTTCAAATGTAATTGAAAGCAGATAAATACAAGTGTCTCAAGAGGGTGGCATGCTTTTTACAAATGGAATCACATTAAATCATGTGTATAAATGCTTGGACTAAGAAAGATCTCAGTGCTAACCACTATAGTATGCAAGAAAGTGTTTGTCCTTGTTCTTAAATATGTACGAATCCTGATAAAGTCACTTCTTTCTAAAATCCAAATACAGTGCATGGCTGAAGTGCAGTTTAGACAAGCATGAAAAGGTACATATTTGGGGAGAAGGGCAGGAGAAGAGGAACGTATTCAGAGACTGACAGGTGCTCTGCCTTTCACCCATGCCTGCACTAAGGCATTCATATCTTCTGTGAACCATCCCTGCCAAGAGATTTGAGCTGAAAACAATATGCATCATGTAACTAAAGGTTATAGTGTTACAGTGTCAAATATCAATAAATTACAGGTGATGTTTTCTTTTAGAGCACCACCAATCCAACCACATTCCTTACACAGAACTCATTTCTATTTATCTGATTTTTTCTCAGAAAAGGTGGACATTGATATTGTAATCTGCAAATTTATTCTGTACATATTTACTGAATACTGTAAAATAGAAGATGCAAATAAAATTGATGTTAACACAGCTAAAAAGAGTTTATCTTTCACATTTTGTTACTTTTTTAGACTCTGAACTCTGTAAACATAAGTAATCTTGCTTTAACAGAGATAATACAGAGCTTGATAAGAAAAAAACAAAAAAACCTTTCAGTGGGAAATGGCTTTTCTTGCTGACAAATACCTTTTGGAGGATTACAGTGATGGGAAATATACAAACATCATGAGAGGACAGTGATATTGAATCAAATATAGTATCAAAGGGCTCCAAGGTTATCAGGTTTCAGTGGAGCGGTGACATCCATAGTATTAAAGCTATGGGCTTCTCTGGGTTCTCTTGCAGACTCTGGCCTGATTTTTTTCTCTTCAGTTTAATGTTGGTATGCCTGTCTCTGCTTCCCTCACTTACAGCTTGGTTCCCAGCCAGGCTGGTCTCAGTGACCTGCATGGCTTTTTTATTTTAAATGTGAATAAGGAAGGAGAACTGGAAAAAAATTGTGATTCTTCTTACCACATAGTAGCATTTTTCCTCACAAGCAGAGGAGCAGAACAGCAGCAACCACCGTGTGTTAGGTCAGCTGTTGCTGGGAGAGCAGTGTGTGCACTGTAGGGTTGCAATGGGATGAGTGGTTTCATGTCTTGTACTTGGGAGAACACTGAAAGAAGGAGGACTTCTTACTCTGCTTGGTATCACAGCTCCTACCATGGAGTAAAGTCCTCAAGAACTTCTGCTCCATCCTCTCAGATGAGGTCCAAGGTAGTTCAAGTGAAGTAACCTTTGGTTTCCTTCCCATGACCCTGATAAATGTGGCCTAAAAAATTCACTACTTTGGTGATAATTGTAGTATCATAATGCATTTTTTGGTACTAGAAATTTTATCTGTACTCCCCCATTGCCACAGGGATTCCAGACAGAACTTCGTTTGCAGCACCTGCTCATAAAGCTGTGCAATCAATCTTCTGTGAAGTTTTGTCATGTATGCTCCAGCTGGTCTGAGCTCTTCTGGGCTGTGGGATGGATGCTACCACTGGCACAGAGGTCACCCACACATGCAAATGGTTCATGAAAATTTTTCTTTACACATAAGAAACACATTTTTTGGCTCTGAGGTGATCAAACACAAAAGGTGGTTGCCAAGAAAGGTTGTGGAGTCTCCATCCTTGGTGGTATTCAAAATCTGACTGGACACAATCCAAGGCCACTGGCTCCAGCTGACTGTGCTTGAACAGGGGGTTTGTACAAAACAATCTCCATGGGTGCCTTCCCACCTCAGCGACCCTTTGATTCTATGACCCTAATGGCCTGGCTGTTATGGCCACTGGCCTTTATACCCAGTCTTGTCAGCCCTCAGTGCCTCTTGTCCATCTCCACTCCCTGGCCAACACTGGGTCTGTAAGAAGTTGCTGCTTTCTGTGCATCGTCTTTGATAACACCTCCTTGGTTCTTGGGTAAGAGTGGAAAAGGAAAGAGAGTTGAAACAACCTGACCTACAGTATTTCTGCCCCCTGCCTGTCTAAAGTGCCTCGAGTATTTTCTCTTGAAGACTCTTGGTATTTTCTTAATAGAAATGCGACTCACCATTTTTTAACTGCGGAGCAGAAAGATGTCAGAAATCCCCAGTTCTACATGTTTGCCTCATTGTTAATGGTCACATTAATGGTGTGTGAATGCGTGTTTGAAGCAGAAGATTATGGAGATGCCTTTGACATGGGAACGGACTAACCAGTCACTAGATGTATTTCATAATGTTAGCTATAACATTGTTCTGTTGCAGTAGCCAAGTGCAAGAACTGCAACATAAACCCTTTTAAACAGGGAAGATCACTACAAAAGTGTAATTGAAGAACTGTGATCCCAAGTTGCCTGAGACTATCTGACTAACCTTTTACTGGGAAATGGTGTCTGTTGGGAATGGGAAAATGCACACTTAATTAGGAGTACTTGAACTCCATAGCAGTGATATTTTCCACTGGAACGAAGCACTGAGGATAACCTCATTGCTAAGAGAAAGACCTGAGAATCACTTCAAGTGCATTAGGCTGTGGTGCAGGTGTGGGAGCCAGCATGGTGGGCTAGGTGGGCCCAGGAAGCTGGGTGAGAGAAGGGAAACTTCTTCCAAACAGCAGGCTAGCTAAGAAAGGCTGGTTAGAGCCTCTCTCTCCAGGACTGGAGCTGCAGCCACCTCAGCTGTGCCGGCTGAAGACTGACTGGCTCAGATTGGGTCTGGGCCAAGCCAAGACAACAAGGTATGAGGAGCCCATGACGGAGACTGAAAGGACGGCAGTTACTCTCCCAGGACTGAGAAGAAGGACTGACTTAAGAGCATTGCAAAGGCAGGCCAAAAGAAGAGGAGACTTACCTAGTAACTTCTGGTTTATTCACTTTGGGCTTCCCCAGGGCATTTACCCCCCCAAAAAATAAGACCGTATTTGTGTTAAAACCTTGGAGCCACTGCTAGCAAGTAATTAAGCACTGCTGCTCAGGGGCACCCACGTGTGTAAATCACTTCTTCAAGTTTCTAAGCAGGGTCTTGTGCCAGTGTTATTTTCAGCAAGAACACGTAAGTGATCAAACCCAGCCTGTGTGACTGGCAGCAATGCTGGGCAGAGAGAGGGTACATAATGTATGCACACTCGGCACTCCTGTTTCTCCTCTGCTGTTGCTGCTGCAGTGTACTCTTAATAGGTTACTAAACTTTGTACTGGCACTTCTGCAGAAGGGACCTGACAGTAGAGTAATATTTTTATTTTAATTATTTGACCTATTGGACTGCCTTATTGGGCAGGCTTCTTCAGCCCTATAACTAACTTCTTAATGACCTTCACCATTGAAGAAAATCAAAATAATAGGAAAAGCTTGCTGCTCTGATGCAATGTCCAAGCACAGAAGAACTACTACAAAAAGATTTAATATTACCTTATGGTCCTTAGATAAATCTTAAACTTTAAACAGCTATCTCTAACACATTCTCCAGAGCATGAAACTTCTATGTCCTCTCAGGAATATCAATTACCACTTTGCCACTTTACTGCAAAACAAAGGAGTGAAATAAACTCCAAACATTTTAGCGAACTGGAACAAGAAGTGGAATAAGAGACCCTTGACAACCCTATGGGATCAGCTGTTAGAATTACCAGAGCATAATTCTTTGTAATGGTCTTATTAATTAAAATAACTTCTGACTATCACTATGCTTTATAAAAGTTCCAATTAACCCTTACATTATTTCTGTGAGACAGGAGGGAAGAAAAATAAAAGCACTTTATCACTGAAGACATGCACACAGAGAAAGAAAAAGCATCTTGACTAAACCAAAGCAAAAGGCAAACAGTAATGGATTTTGAACCGGAATGCAGGTACTGGCGATGCCTTCCACTGGGCTCAGCCCACTATAACACTCCTTTGTCAGGAGGTCGAAGTCAGAACAGTACTGGTGGGAAGCGCACAGCTACTTAGGGGCATCAATGTACTGACCTCTTACATTCATAGCAGCAGAAGAAAATCATGTGGATAAAATCCAATAGTTTAGGCACCCAATCAAAGCAGATTATTTCAAAACTTTTTATTAAACGTGAGCTCATCTGCTTCTCTAAATGTCAATGTAAACAAGCTAGAGGGAACACAAAAAGGCCAGAGGAATACTTGGGGCATTGCCTGTTAAATTTATTCTTTTCTGACCCCTCTCTTCTGGTGAAAGCAGAGAGCAACTGGGGGATTAAAACAAATGGACTTCAGCTTTAGGGCAACTTAGACATGTTCCACAAACCTGAGCCCAGGCTTAGCAGCATGCATCTTAGTGACTCATATGATTGAGATTCAAGGATTCATGGCAAGTCTTCAGTTAGGCACATCTCAGAATGCAGAAAGGATGCAACTCCCTCACTAGGGAGCCAGAAACATCATCATAGTATTTGCGAAGGAGTTTCTGTACTGTTTCCCATCTCCACTTTCCAGGAAAAGTCAAAAGCACCTTTAGGAATAACCACAGGTTTGAAGAAGCTAATGGAAACAGTGTGTTTTAGAAACAGAACCGAGTTTCCATAACTATAAATTATTTACAGTGTGTAAGTGGCAGCACTAACACCTGTGCCTTGATCCTTCAGGAAACCCCTACTGATCCTTTGTCTCTGCTGGTAGCTGAGACACAAGCTCCTTCCCCAGGCAGAAGGACTGAAGGAGATCTCTACTGTACTTCCCCCAGTGTACCTGACAGATGATGGACTGTTTTGGCCCAAAAGAGGAGAGGCCTTCTCACTCTGCATCTGGGAGAGGTCAACAGACCTTTTGGCCAGTAAATCCTTTTCTAAGTGTTGAGACTTGCAGAAAATCAACTGCTTACAGCTGTTTTAGTGCAAGGGTTAATACAAAAATATTTTATTTATGTGAAATGCAAACAATGTGAATTTAGCCCTTTTTTAACATTTTAAAGTAAAAAACAACTCTACTTCTGCTTAAAAATAAAAAAAATGTTGATTTATTTGAGTCAAACAGAAACACCTTTTTACATTAAAAAGTACAGAAATATAGAATATCCTGATTTGGAAAGGACCCACAAAAATCACTGAAGTACAACTTATAACCCTGCACAGGACACCCCAAGAGTGACACCATGTTCCTAAGAGCCTTCTTCAAACACTCCTTGAACTCTGTTAGGCTTGGGGCTGTGACCACTTCCCAGGGGAAGTTATTCCCCAAGGAAGTTCTTCACCAAGGGGGTGATTGGGCAGTGGAACAGTCTCCCTTCTTCTAATATCCAACCTAAACCTGCCCTGACACAACTTCACACCATTCCCTTGGGTACTGTCACTGGTCACCACAGAGATCAGGGCTTGCTCCTCCTCCCCCCCTCACCAGGGATCTGTAGACAACTATGAATGTTGTTAACTCAGTCTCCCTCAGTCTCCTCTTCCCCGGGCTGGACAGACCAAGTGACCTCAGCTACTCTCCATATGACTTCTCCTCACTCCATCGTCATGGGTGCTCCTGGTTAGAAAGGGGTGAAGGCTGAAGGCAGCAATGTTGGTGCCCTGCCATGATTCCTTTGGCATGACCTTTCCAGTCCCTGTGTCCCCTGAGCTGAACAGCTTTCTGAACTCCAACCCTGATCCTAACAATAATGGAACCTTGGTGCTAAGGCTGAGGTCCATAACACTGTGGGTGACCCAGATTAGAAAGGTGTGAAGGCAGAAATGTTGATGCCCT
>WAAG01002420.1:0-13306 GCA_013390105.1 Tichodroma muraria | reverse complement strand
AGTCAGTGCAGTGTATCAGCTAGCCAAGAATTTCTGCCTCACAGATGTCAGCTGTGCAGGATATAAGTCACATTATATGACATGGAGCCTCCTTCAGATGCAGACAGCTGTTCTAGGTATTCTAAAATAAACTCAGCAACATCTAAGTCTTTCATTAGTATTTTTTGCATGCTCAGGTTCTCAGGAAAGCTATGGCTAGATGGGTGTGAATGTGAATTTGAATAATAAACAAGAAAGGCGGAAAGGTAGACAACTCTTCACGCAGTTACTTACCTTTGGGGGGATCAGTTGGTGACTGACTGGCTGTTCTGCTGTGGTTGTTTTCATGCAAAGCAAATCTGGCCTGATTGCTGCACCTTCCCACTTGTGGGGCTGCACCATCAACTGATATGAAGGAACTTTTTGTCTTTTGTCTGGATCTAGTTGTCTATTTCTAGATTGATTTGTCTCAGAAAAGCCACTTGGTGGTGTAGGCCCACAAGTGATTGTTATGACAGACATTAAGGAGTAGAAAACTGAAGCATGTAGTTAGGGAGGCTGGTGGAGAAGAAGGACCAGGTGATAAAATGCTGCAAGGGCTTTTCACTGGAGGAAAACTGTGTATTGACACCTTTGATTAGGACTCAAATTTACAAAAGCATTCTGAAGTATAGGAAGTATGTGCCTTTTCCCATAAGGACACACCCAAAACATCTTAAAAGCCTTAGTCCAGCCTGTCCTTGCTTCTAACACTGTGTGAAAAGGGGACTTTTAATCAGACAGTGAGAAATATCCATAATTTTCACCCTGAAATCATCACAGGCAGCACTGCCACTTTGCCAAAGAACCTGTCTGCAAGTGGCCTGGCCTGCACAGCCAGGTTGTGCACCAAGGCAGCAGTGTGTCCTCACCCCAGCCCTGCCAGGAGGTGGCAATGCCTGAACACGGTTGGAGTGAAGCACTTGTCTGGCCATTTCTGGCACCCTCCACTCTTCCCCGGCTGTTGTTGTGCCTGCAAGTTACAGAGGACACACTCTGCTCCTTGCTGTGAAGCAATGTTGCATGTGAGGACGAATCATCATTTATTTATATGGTGAATAGTCAGCTGTGGATGATTAACAAAGACTTCTGAGACTCGGTCTCCCCTTGTCTTTTTAGTGATCGCAGCAGCGAGAGACTGCACGCAGAAAGATACAGACTACGCCCCACACGTGCCTAGAAGGGAGTGAGAGTGGCATATGGATTGAATAATACAGGGAAACATTAAGCAAGCAGTTGTAATTACCAGCCCTAAGTTTATTCAGGACAGAAAGACTGCAAGGCATGCAGAAGAAGAAAAAAATAGATTCCTGTTAAAAAAGCAGTCAGAGAGATGTAAGGCAAACCCTGAGAACAGTCCTCCAATCACTCAAGAGTTCCCTGAAGCCAAGCTAGGGCTGTGCATCTATCTCCAAATAGGATTTTTTTTTGCTTTTCTGTCACATACATGATAATTGAGACAAAGACACACTGGGTTCCTTGGCATATAATTAACTCTGCATGGAATATAACAACTGCTCTCCTGAGGCAGTGGAGGTGTGCACATTTCTTGATAACCAGAGAAGAGAGGAAACAAGAGGCAGCTGGGGAAAGCATTACACTACTGTCCATTAAAATTTATTACTTCAAATGTAAATAGTCCCTGGATGACCAGTCCAGTGTAAAATGTGCAGAGATCATTAATTCCTCTCATGTATCCACTATTGCAAATGCCTTAAAATGTCACATAAAGAAACTGTTAGGCCTTGCTTCACTGTGTCAAAGGGCTTGTGGGGGAATACCACTGCCATGCACCTGCAGCTCACACTCCACGTGTCAGAGGTTCAGTCAGCTGAGTGCCAGGCTCCAGTGCCTCTGCCATGTTAGAAATGCAACACATTTCTGCAATGACAGAAAAAAACTGAAAAAATTTTGCAAAGAACAGTTCAGTGACACTGACCTGTTACATTGCCACCTGCCAGTGGCTGCATTGACATCAACATCTGGTTTTCCAACTTCCTGCTTTACTAAAGAGAAATTGTGCCAGTTTCAGCAACAGCAAGAGTGCCAAGACTATAATTGCATGACTGAGCAGCAGAACTTTTATAGCTGTCTCTTGAACAGCCTGAAGACTTTCCTTTAAAAATATTACACATTTATGCACATATGTACCTGTATTTCTTGTCATTATTTCATGCTTGAGTTCAATAATGACTTGTTCCTCAGTTGTTACTGCACGACCTTTGTAGTTGTATCTTCATGTCTTGTTCTAATCTATGTGCAGATTTTCACCAATGTTACCAAACAATTTCTCTCTGACTGGTGTATAAGGTTCCACCTCCAGTAATCTGAGGCTGAGACCAGCTGGCAAGAATTAATAGTGTTGGTTTTCAGTGACAGTCCTAGAAGATAACAAGAAAACTGCACGGAAAGAAATGGTTGTGGCAGCATGGATACATCAAGAAATGCGTAAGAGGTACAAGATCACTGAGCTTGTCAAAGAGCAGCACTTTGGGGCATTTTCCCCTCCCTTCTTTGGAGCAGATGTAAATTGACTCTTTGGCTAGGTTTGATGCTTCTTTTCACAAAAGATACATATTTAGAGTCAGTTTCCTTAATTTTCCCCAGTAATGACACATCTTTATACCCATAGTTGGGTATAAAATCCTAGATTATCAATGTCATTTTCTTTCAGCAAGATTTCCTCTGTTGCCAGTAAATGCCCCAAACTCAGCTGTTTTTATGCATACAGCTACATTTCTGTTCTAGCAGCTTCCATGGGCCTCATTCCTCTGACTACTCTGCAAACAAATGCTTAAGTTAAGCAGGAGCACCAGCAGACAGCCCTCTCCCAAAGCCCTCATGATCCCTCTGACAATCAAAGGGCAATACAGAGAAGCACAATAAAGTTCAGCCACCACCATGAGGAAGGTTCCCAACCTCCTTCTCTCAGTGTGTCTGTTTTTTTAGACAATATAGCCTCTTCAAGACAGCAAATACAAAATGGTACAGATATTTATTATCAGATTATGTTGGTGTTACCTACACACACCTTGCGCTCATTTTTTGCAGACTTTTAATGCACTAGAGCACAAAACTTTCTTTTTTTCTTCAGTAAATGTGTTGTTGATTCTGTCATAGATACACACATATCTTTGGCTATTTTAAAATTGTATATTCACTGGTATTACTGCTTCCCCAGGGGCATGCAGCAATGAGGTACTATTTTTAAACTCCTCAGTCAGCCATGACTTCCTTTTTGTCTGTCCACTTTGTAGCTGCCATACGGAGTGAGCATGGCATTCCTCATCTTTTTGTGGTTTCTACTTATAAGGAATAAGCAGAACAAGTAGGGGTTCTTGTTGGTGCTGGAGTACAACACAAGTCAGATTACAGGAAAAAGCACAGACTGAATCATGTCTCAGAAATTCACCCTCCAGTGTCACATTGTACCCGAGTTAATGTAAACCAGAACTCCTGCTATACAAGCACAAGTACAAAGCTCACAGTTTGTTCCCAAAACTCCCACAGCTTTTTCCATGCCAGCTATATAAAAGAAAAAAAATAAAAACAAAAACCTAACCAAACACCAAAACCCAACAAGATTTAATAATATGTCACATTCCTGTGTTTGTTTGCAGAACTGTATGTGAGCAATTTTATGAGTCATTTAATTACAAGGAAGCCAAGGCCTGGACAAAGAAATACACTCAAGGTTTGCTTGAGTTGAAGACAGTCTCTGTCTTTCTTTCCCCCAAAATGAAAAGGTGACAGTATGTTTGAAATGCAGCTAGAAGGAATGAAGACATCAGATGCCACACCAAAACTAGACTCTGAGACAGCTGTGAGACTGGTGGTACCTACATCTTTTGCTTGAAAACTGCCTTATTTGGTGGTAGTATGCTGCCAGGCCCACAAAGCCAGCATGTGCCACTGCTTGTCCCTCAGGCCTCAGCAGGAACCTGCTGATTGATACACATTAACAAACATTTGTGGAAAAAACACCCAAATACTGCACCCTCTTCACGTAACATAAACATCATACACTGAAGTTGTCATACAAACTGGGACATGTACTTGAAAGGGATGGAGCATTTATGCCTTTAAATATATTTATCCCAGTAAGTGCAGCCAGTCTTTGCTCCCTCTTACCCAAGGAGCTGACCTGCTGCCAGCATGCTTGTGTCCTGACTAAATATTATTGCATACCTTTTGGAGGACACCAGGAAATCAGTAACTTCAAAAGGTGGGGTAGGACGGAAAGGGAAGGGGAACAGACACTATACACATCACTTGCAAAAAATCCTGTGAAACACACTTTCATTCATAAACTAAGGAACTTAAAGTAGCTGGAAACTGGGTCTGGAAAATTCAGGTCACCAATAAGGCTCAACTTTCAGCCTAGCAAGTAGTACCATGTATATAAAGACAATGTAATAGAGCACAATTTTTAAAAGGCCTTTAATTTTGTAAAAACAATGCCCATGTAAGATTAAATTCATGGGCCTTCTTTGGTTGATTTATTTGTTCTCCTTAAGCTGTGTTTAGCAACATGCAACCATGTATAAATATGCCTCACTTCAGAAATATTTTGTTCTCACCACTAATTAACAGGCAAGTACCTTCCAGTCTTGCTCTTGGTTGCAGGGAGCCCGCAGCAGCAGGACAAACTTGGTCCAGAGCTACCCATTTCAAGGAGTAAAACTTGCAGATCCTGCTGCATGCTCACTGCTCCTCTGTTTCTGCATGGCCAGTTCTCATTGGGCTGACCATAACTTGTCAGCAATTCCTCTGCCACCCAGAGAAACTCCTTGGGCCCTAGGCAAGTTGTGTGAAGGGCACTGGACAGCTGCCAGCCATAAGAGACCTCTGTGGGAAAATGCTCCAGACAATGGTGAAATGGCAAAGAACATCTGGTACCCAATTCTGCTGCTGCTGAGGAACAGGATCTCAGATCCTGTTCCACTGAGGTGGCTACAGCCCTGGCACAGCCATGCAGCACAGCTGCTCTGCAGTACCACTAGCTGCTGGTGAGCCAGGGGCAGAGTCTGAGGATGCCACTGCAAAACTCAGATGAAGGGCTGGCAGCAGCGCTGCTTCTGTCTTTTACACAAGTGCTGTTGGGCCTAATGAATTGTTTCCTCTTCCTATATTTTGGACAGGCTCTTTTGTGGCTCTCCAAGTAGGAATGCCAGTCTACTTGTCTGTATAAAGAAAGCAAGGGAAGAAATGAAGCTCTAGATGTCATCACAGGAATGAAGATGTGCAGAGAAAGTGTTCATGTTGTGGGGATCTTTTGTTATATTCTGGAAAGGTGTTCCTTTTCTGTGGCAAAGTGTTTTGAGCTGAGCTTTTCCCACATTTTAGTTTAGATTGAAAAACATAATACCTAGTTTTAGGTGACCAAGTAAAGCTAAAGGACACAGAAAGAAGTCCTGTACAGTAAATAGCCAAGTGCTATTTACTATAGCCAAATTTCAATGTCTTTTTTTATTATTGTTTGACCTGTAAGTCAAAATCACTTCACATTGGTTCAATGATGCTTATTTGTTTCTGTTCCTCACAGTCTACATGTGACAATGAATAAACCAAAAGGTCGCTTCCTGTAAAGCTCTCCAAGAAATGCTCCACAGCCATAAACTCAACAAGGCCACAAAGAAAACCAGCTCAAACCAGCCAAGTTTCCAAAACTGTCAAGATTAACAGGGGAGCTGGGGCACACACCTGTAGATCAGAATGGCCTGAAGAGGAGGTCTCATCCAACCCCTTTCTGACCCAAAGGACAAAACCCCCTTCCAGCTGAAGAACTTTAGGGCAAAGTGAGTGTGCAAGAAGCTCACCAGAGGTCACCAAAGTTTAACAAAAAAAGAGAACTGTCATTTTTATCTTTGTGTGTATGCACATACACACAGAGACACACACACAGAGGCATCCCTGGTCAGGGATACTTACCTGCCAACGTGCCTTATTAATAAAAGAAAAATAGCAAGACCTGATTCTGAAATTTCCTGCCTACCCTATACTCATATTTCTCTAGAAAATCTCTGTTTCTGTTGCCATCTGCAAATTTTATTACAAGCAGTTTTTCCCATATTTTCAACTCCACAGTAAAATAATGAAAAGGTATTGGGCCTAACATGAAATGCGTCAGATTCGTCCAACAAAGATGGAAAGGAAAAGCATCTCCTGTCATCTGTCACTTTGCAATCACAAAACTCATTTAACCTAGAGGAAAGGATTTTAAAGACCCTAGAATAATATCACAGAACTGACAGATCACACAACAAAACTGTTTTAATACATTCCAGATGTATTGCTTCAGTGAATTTAATACAAAGACTAATCAGAATCACTTCTCCTATGGCTGTCAGTCTCCAATTCTCTCAGGGCTACATGCCAAATTATTTCTGCTTTCAACTGCATGGCTTTCAACAAAGTCAGGCCAAGGGAGTATACAATTTGGTCCCAAGTAACTAGTTAAGTATTTGAAGCTGTTGCCAGCCTTTTATGAGCTCAGTTCAAAATGACATTTAGGGAGGTTTGAAGCATCTTAGATAAGAAAGATGTTGAGGAAATAGAAGAGGATCATCAGCTAAAAAAAAAAAAAGGAAAATCACTATCCTACTGAAATAATAGAAATTACATACATAAACAGACATGTACACATGTTATTCCCCTAATCACTAAGTGCGCACCATTGACAGAAACTCAAATTACAAAAGGATATGCAAAGTTGTTTAAATCCTAAACCTTCAGTTGTAGGGAAGTGATTTATTCTGTGTCATTAAGATGTTTAGATGCAAAACAAAGAACAGGATTGAATGTTCTGTTCAGATTCTTACATAAATCCACAGTAAAGTTGGAAAACAGCTCTGATACCATCTTAATGGAATCAGTATTATTTACTTAAGGAAAAACAGTATTTTGAAAAGACTAAAAAAAAAAAAAAAAAGTTTGGGCTATGATGATGGTGAAGCAATCTAAACTACCTCTGCAAAAACAGCAGAAATTCAGAAGAAAATATTAATGCCAGAAAATCTTTTGTAGTCCAGAATATTAACTTTTGTTGTTATGAATAAATGAATTCTAAATTATTCTTTGATGGATTTTAATAAGTATTACCATAATCACATAAACTTCCTTTTTTTTCATATAAAGCTATGTATAGCATAAGACTTCCCTTTCAGGTCAGAGAAACTGTTTGAATGAAGACATTAAAGCAGTGAGATTCCAATTAGCGTATGAAACACTCTAAATCTGTCAAAATGAGCTGCTTGGATTACTGCTAAACCCATAAAACCCCAAATGATGGAAGATGAAGGTGAATAGAAACTCAGAAGTGGAGCCGTACCTATTCCATAAGCCCCTCTCTCCCACCCTGTTTAATCCCAGAGCACGTCTTTTTGCAAATTGTCCTTTTCCTGCTCTATGGGTAGATGAAGAACAAAGTTTTATTCAAAATGAGAGTCAAGGAGAATATGTTACATAGCACAGGTTTGAAAAAAGGTGACCCTATCTGTCTTGCTGAGCGAGTATAATCTGTCTGATGTAGATGTATATGGAAAGAGGAGAAAAGAGAGCAATGTTGATGCCTGGGCTTAAAAAAGAAGTTTTACATAGTAGCTGAAAGAACAAGATTCTTGCACTGAAAAACTCGAAGCCTCTTGTCAGAAATTAGCATAAAGTTAAAGAGACCTGACAAACAGCTGTTTCATGTAAAAATGTTTTACGGGATTTCTTTTCAATATCTTCAGTTCTTGACTGCATCTTTTATGAATGTCAGGTATGCACACATACATACACAATCAGGAAAGCTTTTATGGACACATCGATCAAATTGTTATTCAAAGGAGTAAATTAAGAAAAATTTACCAACCCTGCTCTGAAGTGACACTCTTCATGCCTCAGTGCACCCCAAGCAAATTCAAGGGTCTTATCCTTTACTTGAAAACAAACATATGGAAAACTATGTTTCTACACTGTCCTGGGGTCTCTGGTGAGTCACAGACCACACAGTGAGCCCACAGAAAAAATGGAGAAATTATCCACTCTTACCCCTGTACTGAACCACTGATCTTAGTGAGAATATGCTTCTAGTAAAAATAAATATTTACAAAAAAGCAGATTCCTTCTCCATCTGTGAAAATCACCTGCTTTTCTTTTCAGAGGCCAAGAATCAATAGTGTTGATGATTTCTTCTTTGACCTGTTCAGAAAATATGTGCTGTGTGTGGCAGACATGAAAATGTCCTTCTCTGGGAATTTTTCTGGCTGGGTAATATTTTGTGGTCATTGCAGTGGGAAATGTCTAGTCCTGGCAGAGCAATGTCTGTGCTGATGAGGGCTGGAGCCAAGGTGTCCCCAGCAGTGACAGGATGGATAGTGGAGGACAGGCGCCAAAGCCCACAGCACCTGTGCCAGGAAGCATCTGGGAAAACTGCCTGTCAGGGCAAGTTGTCCCTGTGGTTGCTGGATGCCCTCTTTGCCTTCTTTGGCTGTCCAACACATGACATTCTGCAGCTGCCGCAAACACTTTGCCCATAGCAAGGCTGGAGAGGAGGAAGGCCTAGTATGGAGGAAAGGTAATGCTGCCCAAAGCAGTATTAGACTGCATTTCTTTCACACTTCTCATTCATTATTATTTCCTTTATAGAAACATGCACTCTACTCTTTAAGTGTTTAGAGGGGCTTGAAAAAAAGTGAAATAACCAGTTTTCACTATCTTCCCTTCAGATTCTGAATACTTACATATTTTCATATTTTCTCAATGTTGCTACAAGTCTGCCTAGTAGCCATACTGTGGGCCTGACAGCCTATGGTGACACTAAGCAAGATCATGATCAGTGCTTGGTACAGACCATTTGTCTGTGTCAGACCATTTGTCACCACTACCCTCCAGGGCTTCAGACAGTTCCTTATAGTATCCAAATTTTATCCTAGTTTCACTTCAATACACTCCTCAAGCTGTCCGTAAGAGGAAGTGGACTAACAAAGGTACAAAATATAAACATAAATAGAAGAGTAAGCCAGTTGTGTTAACAAGTTTCAGCCACCAGTCTCTTGTCTTCTTAGGTACCTTTTGGATCAATGTGCTGACAGGAGCAGGTCTTAGCTGGACAGATGAAGAAGATTTGCTTCCCAGGTGTCATTCCCACATGAGGGAACTGGCACAACCCCCTCTCTTGATTATTGATCTTAACATGTTTCCTTCCTTCAGTTTTCTCTGACCATAATACCAGTGTGAAATCTTCTGATGATCTAGATGCACTGCATAATCTTTACCTCTGTGAAGCTGTTTCTTGGTTTAGATTTAGATTTTTGATTTAGATTTTTCTTGGTTTTAGAGTAGTTTTACACAGGTAGTAGTTCTACACTTGATTTCAGGAATCACTGTTAAACCTAGACAATGTATTCTGGTCAGAGCACAAAACTGAATTTTAGGGACACTACAGCTATATTTTAAAGCTGTTATTTGTTATAGAGATATTAGCAGAATAACCATCCTCTCTCAAATTCAGAACTTACTATGGTCGATGGTATTGCTTCAAAATGCTGTAGTAATAAGCAGGTCTGTCACTTTGCTGCACCCCTCCCAAGACCTTACAAAAAATCCTTAGATAAGCACTTTTACAATGCACCAGCTAACTCACTAGGAAATACAGCATTTAATAATAGCATTATTGAAAGCGATTACTAACATAAGAAAAGGTCTTTTTCATACATGTTGAAAAGCTTGCAGTCATATATCATTTCTATATGATAAGCTGAGTCATATTCATTGCAGGGTAATATCTACCAATTCCACAGAAGGTATATCAAGGATTAATTTTCCTCATGACGTCTTGTGTTCCTATTCTATATTAGTTACATTATATTATCTCCCTCCACAGGCACAATTGCATGTACGTCAAACTTGATTTGATGTAATTATCTAGGAATAAATGATCTTGTTTTGGCTTGCTCCAACAACTTGAGCATTTCCACCCTGTTCCCACAAGATTTTTATGCCTGCAGAACTCTCTTGGCAGTTCTTCAACTCTGATCTAAAACTCAATCTGAAAAGCTGCAAATCCTTTTTGTGTACCTACTGTACAAACACAGTTGTTGCTTTTTCTTTTTCTTTTCTACAGCATGTCACAGCTTTTGCAGGTGGCTTAGAGGAAACATTAATTTAAAGCATTTTTTAGGACTAATACACTTGCATACGAAAAGCAAGGGTATCAATGACACTTCAGGTACTTGTGAAAAACACACCTGTGGATATCTATTGCAGCTTAAGCTCCTAAATCACTTCCATCCTTATTGAAAAGTATTTGTAAACTATCATTTGTGGTGTTTCAGTGAACATGTGGTTGTTCAGACACATTCTGGTCTAATGAAAAAAAAAAATGTCAGGTTTTTATCACTAGTAGGGAAATTGGCAACCTGCTTCAAAACACCCTGCAGCTAGCAGAGGAAGAAGCTGTGTTTTCTTCACTGTCAGGCAGTGGTTCAGACTTGAAACATCTCAGAGAAGGCAAAGAGCAGACAGTGATCTGGGCAAAGATCTGAGCAAAGACAGTGATCAGTGACCTCCCCTTTAAACTCCTCCTCAGGGAAGCTGTGTTGGCTAGCATGCCGATACACACTTCTGTTGCCCTTCTGAGCATCTCAAGCTGGCAAGAAAAGTCTTAGTTTTGACTGAACTGACACCTTCTGGGCATATCAGGAGCAGAAATTAATTTGGCAGATACATCAGACAAAGCCCCGTACTTCATCCCAGAGCAGAGGGTGCTTCAAAGTGCATCATAAGTTGCTGAGAAAGCAACTGGTAGTCCTCATTCCTCTGGTTATTGTCCAACAGGTATTTGTAAAACCTGCACGGTCTAGCACCAAATCAGGCATCCAGCAAATATAGAAACAGCTAAAGAAATGTAGCACCCACTGAAATCTGTCTTCTCTTTTTCACTGAGCGTTCTGATGGCCAGCTCTGGTGAGTTGAGCTGCCTTTCTGTTGCATTTGAATAATGCAGATCAGATCCAAGGCCTTTAGGTATTTCTGGACTAAAACTGATCAATATTGCTGATATCCTAGCAGTCAGGAACTCACCTAGGACCAGGACCTGGCACCAGCTCTCTATCACTCTAACCTGGAAGGAAGCTATCAAGAGCGTCCATTTAGTAGTAGATCTTGTTGCTCCATGGCACAAGACAAATCCCACTCCACCTGACATCTCTCATTGTCACATCAGTGCCTGGTGCTGACATCCAGCGGGGTTCCCTGTGCTCTCTGTGCCCCCATGCTCGTGCAGCAGGCTGAGGAATGACAGCTCCTCACACTGTCTCATTTCATGAAATGAAGAAACTCACCACCACAAGATGCTTTGTGTAAGAGAATTATAAAAGGTAGCAAAAAGCCATTAAGGAAAGCCAGGGATGGAAGGTCCTCAAAAGGTCTATTGAAGAGAGAGAGGCAACAACCTCCAGCATGCTAAGTCTCTGAGTCTGGCTGGTAGTTAGGAAGTCTTATACCAGAGAATGCTCTAGGAGCATATGTTTTTTTCTGGTCTAAGCATATGTCTGAGACAGGGCATGACAGCAGATGAATTTTTCTTCTAAACTCACATGGTTGGCCCTGTACTGTCAGTTTAGTTTTTTCTGCTTTCCAGATCTAGTGAGATATATTGCAAGAAGAAAATTGGAAGGGCCAAAGGCCAACTAAAATTTCAACTGGCTGCAGATGTAAAAGAGAATGAAAATGATTTCTGTATGTACATCATCAACACAAGGAGGGCTAAGGAGAGTCTCCATCATTTAGTGGATGCATGGCAAAAACATAGAGATTAAGGATGTGGAAAAGACTAAGATGCTTAATGCCTTCTTTGCCCCTGTCTTTAATAGAAAGGCCAGTTGTACTCCAAGTACCCAGCCCTCTGAGTTAGAAGAAAGGGATGGAGAACAGAATGAAGCTACATAATACAAAGAGCAGTGCTCAGCAACCTGCTACATAATTTTCATACACAAACCTGTGGGACCAGATAGAATCCACCAAAGAATAGTGGGGGAGCTGCTGAAGCTTTCACTGAGCCACTGTCAATCAGTTTGGGTCAGCCAAGGAGGTCCCAGGAGATTACTGGAGATTAGAAAATGTGGTGCCCATCTATAAGAAATGTGGGAAGGGACACCCAGGGAACAATAGGCTTGTCAGCCTGATCTCAGTGCCAGGGAAGGTCATGAAACAGATATGAGTGCCATCATGCACATACAACCATCATGCAGTACAGGACAACCAGGTGATGAGACCCAGCCAGGGTGGACTTAGGAAACACAGATGCTCATTGACCGACATGATCTCCTTCTGTGACAGGGTGACCTACCTAGTCAGGTAGATGGAAAGGCTGAGACTGTTGTCCACATGGACATTAACTAAGCCAGTTATTATCCTGGAACAACTGGCTTCCCATGACTTGGGCAGGTGCTCTCTTTGGTGAGTTAAGGACTGTCTGGATGGCCAGACCCAGAGACTAGTGAGGAGTTACAACTACCTGATGGATGGTCATTAGTGCTGTTCTCCAGGGCTCAGTATCAGGGCCAGTCCTGACCTGGATGAGGGGATCACCCTTAGTAAGCTCTCAGATGACACCAAGTTGGATGGGAGTGTTGATCTGTTGGAGGGTAGAAAGTATATGTGAAAGGATGAGGACAGGCTGGATCACTGGACCAAGGCCAGTGGTGTGAGGTTCAACAAGGCCAGTCGCTGGGTCCCACAACACCATACTGCCACCAGGCAGTGCCATAAACTTCAGGCAGTGTCTGAGAAGCTGCCCAGTGGAAAAGGACCTGTGGGTGCTGGCCAACAGTGGATGAACATGGGCCAGCTGTGGCCAGGTGGCCAAGAAGGCCAGTGGCACCCTGGCCTGTGGCAGCAATAGCGTGGCCAGCAGGACCAGGGCAGGGATTTTTCTCCTGAACTCGGCACTGGCTAAGGCTGCACCTCAANCAGCAATAGCGTGGCCAGCAGGACCAGGGCAGGGATTTTTCTCCTGAACTCGGCACTGGCTAAGGCTGCACCTCAAATGCTGTGTTCAGTTCTGGACCCCTCATTACAAAAAGGACATTGAGTTTCTTGAACAGAGAAGGGCAACAGAGCTGGTGAAGGGTCTGGAGCACAAGTCCTGTGAGGAGCAGCTGAGTGAGCTGGGGTTGTTTAGCCTGGAGAAAAGGAGGTTTAGGTGACTTTATTGCCCTCTACAACCACCTGGAAGGAGGGTGTAGCCAGTTGGGGGTCAGCCTGTTCTCCTGAGTAATGAGACAGGGCAAGAGGAAATAGA
>WAAG01002413.1:9384-21264 GCA_013390105.1 Tichodroma muraria | reverse complement strand
GATGTGGTTGGCTTTCTGGGCTGAGCTGTTGTGAACTGTGTTTCTGGCTGAAGTGTTGAACTTCTTTTCAACCAAATCAACATAATTTTTCTTTTTCTATGAAAATTTTGCCTAATATTAAGTTTGGGATTTTTACAGAGCAAATAGGAAAGGGAAGCTGGCAACTGCCTATTGTGAAAATTGTCACACCACCTGAGACTCTATCCTGTCTTAGAAATAGACACTGAAAGGTAGAATTTACTCACAATTCTGCCTAATTTCATGGACTAGTTTTGCTATTTTGATATAATTCTATTTAAATATTCTGACATCAAAATGATTGGTTAAGCAAGTTTGTTACATATTCCTCCCACCCTTCTACTTTCTTTGTGGGCATCTAAGGCTGAAGCCACAAAGTTGACATTCTACCTTCTCAAAGTTCTTGCTGGTATCTATTCTCTCCATACATTGCTCCTCAGGAAGAGCAAATGATGTAACTGGATTGTTTTTTTTTCTTCAAAGTTCAGTTTCAGTGTTAATTCAGAAAAGTTATTTGAAGGAAATAATCTAAAAATAGTTTCTTCTCCTTGATTGAATGAAGACTTCCAGTTTCCTGGAACATGGCTTTTTCCAATAACCTGATATTTTTAGGACTTTATCATGACATGATTAATAATTAAAATGGAAAATAATTCTAATTTGTTCCTGTATTAGGTACAATGAAATGATGTTCAAAGAGAAAATTTTCCATATCCACATTCTCACTTGTTTTTCTTTTCTTTTGGAGAACATATAAAAATATTCCAGTGTACTGAAATGAGTTATCCTATTAGACTTTAATCCAAGTCTATTTCTACATTTATTTTGTCATCAGATTTTTTGATTACTATAAAATTCCAGATCAAAAATAGATAAAATTTAATGATATTTGGCTATATAGAAGAAGAACTATAAAGAAGAAAAAAAAAAAAAAAGGAGAGACTGCAATTTGGAAAAGACATGATTTTAACTATACAAGTGAAAAAGATCTAGGATCAGATCAAATGGGAATGCTTCATTCTTTTTTGCTAGACAATTCCAAGAGTCTTTTTGTGAACATTAATCCCCAGAAGATAATTTTTTTTTTTCCAGAGGAGAAAACTTACAGCTGCAAGTATGCAATATCTGAATTTAACATCACTGCCATGTCTGCTTTAACATTCTGGAGAGAAGAGAGGCACTGGGGAGGGGGTGACCTAAAACGGGATTGCTCCTTTTGGTTGAATCCATTTAGGGAATCTGTGACATCCATTTTTAAAAATATTTATAATATGACCTCTTCTTGTAAAATGAACAGAGAAAAGAATCTATCTTGAAACATTTCATGGAGTATGTCGTGAACACATCATGATGTTTTTTGTTGCAACCATTTTACAAATACCTAAACAAATCCTCTTACTCTACCTCTCAAATGACATACGCATAATACAAAGCTATCAAAGTTTGTATTGGTTTGGGTTTTGTTTTGTTTTGTTTCTTGTGTGTGTGTTGAAGCAGGAAGAAAGAACATGTCTGGATTGCATTGGGGGGTGTAAAATTCATGTGTAAGAAGATTTTGCAGTACCTAAAAAATGCTTGATTTTCCTCAGTATATGTTCAAGAAGATATTTGAATGTTCAATCAATTTGAATCCAGTCTACAGTCTTACTTTTTAAACTGTATGTTGTTTGATTGTGTAGAATTTTGGTTTTCAGGACAACTTTTAGGCCACCTAAGAAGATGGAAGCTAATCTTTGAAGTCTTAATGCAGCTGAACAAAACACAGTCTGAATCATTACACAGTTTGGTGAAGAAAAAGAAAAAAAAGGTCATAATTATTTAGGTGTCATTTAAGTAAAATTGATCTGATTACTGAGTTATTGGTTTTCACCTGCAGAGAATATGTTAAAGATACTGTGCAGAATTACAGAATGTTATCCTTTTATTAAGGAATGAAACATTCTTCTTGGGGTCAGAATATTGAAACATTAATCTAGAATCAATCAAAAATGTAAACTTCCAGTAATGGACTGAGACACAAAGTAGACCAACCACTATATTTAAGAATGTGTTAAATGTGCAGGTGTTCCCCCTTAGTTATTATTACAGTTTCATTTACTTACCTTCATTTTGATTTATTCATGAAACGTTAAATGCGGGAGTTTGAAAAAGCTGTCCAGGACTCATTAGTCTATCCACATATCTATTATTTGATTGCAAATTAGACACTAGCAGACATTATGTTACTTTTGTATATTCTTTCTCTTCCTGACACCTAAAATCAAATTGTCTATGTGGAATTAGTTTCAAGAGAAGTAGAGGAGGATGGACTCAATGACCTTAGAGATCTTTTCTAACCTTAGCAACTATATGTCAGCTTTCTTACTTCTCTCCCGTCCCCTGTTCACGGGGAGAGAGAGAAGATCTGCTCTTCATATATCAGGATTTTTTTTGATGGCTTAGTACTCTTTTGCTAGATGATGTGTAACAGTTTACCACTATTGTTATGTACTAGATTTTCTAAGATCATCCTACAGTGCAAAAGTCTACAGGAAATGAAGTGCCCAGTTTCTAATATCTGAAAATCTCATTTGGTTTCATTTGTAAGGTAACAGACTAAGTTCACAGCTCTATAGTTATCCGGAAAATCCAGTAAGAGCAGTTTAAAACTAGGGTCCTGAGAGTTGTGCTCTTCAAATGATATGGCAATGTGAGTCAAAGAATCACTTTAAAGAGTTTCAGTATAACAGTTGTTCTTGGTCTGAAATTGTCAGTCTTCAAAGCAAGGGCCAACTCAGAGGAGAACACAGGTAGAACTGAGAATATCTGGCATAATGTCACTGAGACACAGATAGAGCTTTCAGCCTGTATTTTTAGTGACTGCTCTTTATTACACAGTCGACTGACTTTTCAATAATTTCCTTTTGTGCAATGCATTCAAGTCTTTTCACTGAACTCCCTCTACTAAATCCATGTCTTTTTCCTGCTGGGAGCCCAGCCCTGGTCCCAGCACTCAAGACTTGTCTCCACGGGGCTGAACAAAGCAGGAGCTGCTCTTTGAGCTGCTGGCCACACTCTGCTTAATGCAGTCCTGGAGGTTGTAGGCAGCTTTTGCTGCAAGGACTCTTTGCTGGTTGATGGGAAAGCTGGTGTTCACCAGGAACCCCAGACCCCTTCTCTCCATCTCTTTCCAGACACCTCCGCTCCACCCTTAACACGTACAGTGCATGATGCTGTTACGTAGTGGAGCAGAAAGTAATGGAATGTAGCAACAGCAGAATGAATTCTCATTTCATACCACATATATCATTTACCATGATTATGTGGAGTTTAATTTAATGGTTTTATTTGTGTGGGAAAGGGAGAGCA
Source organism: Tichodroma muraria (assembly GCA_013390105.1). Classification (NCBI taxonomy): domain Eukaryota; kingdom Metazoa; phylum Chordata; class Aves; order Passeriformes; family Sittidae; genus Tichodroma; species Tichodroma muraria. The sequence continues at coordinate 17,898 of WAAG01002413.1, read as the reverse complement.
GCATATCTACTGACAGATAAAGGATATTACTAAACTTGTACTTAAAGAGATGCAAAAAGACATTAAAATGGGGACAATTTACCCATAAAGGTTGAGTTAGACAGTTAGAGAGCAACTGCATTTAAGAGAATATAAAGAGTAGTCCTAAAATATCCAAAAGAAATTGAACTTCCTAATACCAAAATACTGCCCCATTCTGAACAAATAAGTTTGCCATTCTTTCTGAAGAAAAGGTTATTATCTTGAAAATACTGAAATAAATGAGGTGACAAACAATAGAATTCATATTAATGCAGTCAACAGAGAGCTCAGCTGCAGCCTAAGGTATTATCAATGACAGGGCTGAAGGGAAAATTAATAGTGCTAAAACCACGGGTAGAAAATGTAATCATCCCATCATTCTCAAGAAAAATATATATTCAAATATAATCAGAAGAAGATAAAGAATTTAACATTTTTACATATGGATCTACAAATATAAATAGCAATTAAAAATAAAAAGACTTTTGAAAATTAAATACATAAGTTATAGGTAGAGAAAAATAAACTCTTAACCAGGCATTCTGTTTTTCTGTGATTCTGCAATCTGGCAGTGATGAAAAGATTAAAATATTTTGGAACAGAATTTAGGAGGTAATCCTGCATGAGCTATAATCTCCTGTTTTCAATCTAGTAAAAGCAAATGGATCCAAATCTAGTGAAATGCTTGAAATATTTTCCATGATGCTATTTAAAGTGTCAACCAATAGAAGTCCAGAGATTACGTTTAAGAATTTGTATCACAATGTGTGAACAGTAGTTTTCTGTTGCCTTGCACTTTAAACCTATCCTAGCAGAGGGCAATGATGTTATACACTATATAATGCATTCAAACAGAATGGTGAAAGAGGTCAGATTTGATGCCAGATGTCTAATCTATCTCAATTATCTAATTTTAAACCCTCTTGGCACAAAGCAAGGGAAAATAAAATTTCTATTTACCATTCATTTTCCCACTGAGCATAGTCTGTTGATAAAGAAAGCAAACACAAAACCAGTCTGAATGGGTAATAACCTGGCACGATTGATCTAATTTTGAAGGTTAATTAATCATACACTTGCCTTCAAGAAAGTGTTATAGTACAAGGAACCTTATTTCTTACTGACTTTATCAGCTGGGTACTTCCACCTTCAGCACCCACAGACAAGGCAAAGATTTGACTTTCAAAAGCTCCTTAGAAGCTCAGGTTAACAGTATGCAAAATATCTACAGTACAGATGTTTATCATTGCATATCCTGTATTATTTATAAAACTGACCTGAGTAGCCAGAGCAAACTGGAGCATACATGTAAATTCTTTCCACAGGGTAGTGCACTGGAAGGGAGTTGAAGGTCTGCTATAGAACAATTACTGTCATTTCAGTGAAATGAGAATTAATAATTTCTATCCATTATGCTACCCCAGAAATTTATTTTGAAGTCATTAACAAGAAAAAGCTCACAATGTATTGATGTAGTTTACTTCTAAACATGCATTGGACTTTGCTCTCTCTGAAAAAAAAAATATATGTACTAGTTAAAGCAGAATGATTTATATTATTTCCTCTTGTAAGTGATGATAAAGATGATACTTCTCTTGGGAGCTCAAGTATACTCTTAGGCAATGCCACAGTCAGATAAAGAAGAGAGGAGAATATTTTGACACTTATTTTATTAAAAGACCTGGACTTAATTTAGAGATGTGAGAGTGGCACACATCCTACAACTAATGCAAACATGCTACAGATTGCACTTCTCAGACCTTGTTCAGATCAGTTGAAAGAGTGACACATTTCAATAAATCCTTCTTGATCAGCACTATAAAAACCATATTTATTTAATATCAATTTGCAAATCCATTTCTTCGTCCTTCCTTCATTCTTGATTTATTTTTCCCCATATGTATAGCATAGTGACATGGCTTTAAAAATCTTTGTAACACAAAATCCTTTAATGCTTTTTTTAATGTTACTCCACTGAAATGACTTGAGAGGATCATATGAGCTAGTCTTTTACAGTCGCATGCCTACAAATGCACCCAGTGAGTTCCTTTGAATTATATTTATCACTTTTCCTTTGCTAGGAGAGTGTAGCTGATGCTTTTATTTACATGAAAAACTTAATCATCCTTTTTGGTTTTTTAATTATATCCTTTCTGGAAAAATCTCTTGAAAATTGCCATTTCTGTTAATGCCATTTCACCTCAGCACTTTCTAATCCTTTCAGTATTATTTAGATGTATGGTGCATCACCAGTCGACCTAGAACATTCTTGTTCCTTCAACCGCATGACAATAAGGATCACTGACCCTACTAGATGGTGTTTATTCAGCTTGCAACCTCTTTCAGATTTAACAGGTAATCCTTCATCCAAAAGTAAACAGCACTTAAATGGCCCCAGATAGATCTGCAAAGTGTTTGTTGTCAGCATTGCTGCATTCCATTTCATTTATGACCTTTTACAGTGAAAAACCGACTTCATATTCTTCTAAATGCTTGGGCAAGAATGGAAGGGAAAACCAGATACAAGATCTTGAGCAAATATAAAGTGCATGTAAAAGTAAGAAATGAAAGGAAGTTTAACACTTATTTTTTCTGCCAAAATACACTCAAATAAAGAGAAAAGAGTTGAGCTAAATTCTGTTTTAAAGTCATTTGTTTCTGATCAAATCTGATGTATGTCCAGAGAGACTTCTTTCTCATATTAGAAAAATGTTTACACATTGAATAGTAATCTAGGTCTCTAAAATGGTAGCAATAGGAGGAAAGTAATTATATATGGATTTACTACTTAATTAACACCACATAAACTAATTTTCTCATCATCTTTGCAAATCAGATATAGCTCTGATATCTCTATTCTTGCCAATTGACTGCAAGCAAGATAACCTTTTTTCCTCTTTTTTTTGTCTTGTCTCTACTCTTGTCAGATTTGAAGATGGTTATATCATAGGGAGATATTTTAAACAGTCTTCTATTGTATTCTGATTAATTTTTCAATATTAGCGATAATCTTGTCCTCCAAACATATACTTTTCTTTAAGTATAGGAAATTACAGTACAGCAAGAAACTTATTTTAATGCAGTATTTCATTAAAGTGAATAGTAATTCATCAAATCTCTTATTATGTTTCATCAGCTGACATGAAAGCCACATGGAAGATCAGTCACTGATTCCTTCATATTTATCTGTCTAAAATATTATAGATATTACAAAGAAAGAGAGCAAATATTTTGTCATGATATATGACTTGACCTTACTAAGATATAACACAGAATATAAGTCTGTGTCCTTGTATTTAAATATAAGACAGTGGCAAAATGCTGAACAATGCCTGAATCTGATATTCATAGTTCTGAGCCATGTGCCATTTAGGAGTTCCCAAGGAACTCATTATCATGAGTAATCTACTGTTTTCTAGCCTAGATATTAATTTTTAAAATACACTTATTTTTAATTTTTTAATGAATTTTTTTTGGAACGTACCAAACAGTAAGGTGCTTCAGTTCTGCTGTCTGCATTACAGACTGCGGTGAAGATTGTTTTCTATATCTTGAAGTGTAACATTGTTGCCCAAAATCATAACTACTCATCTGGGTTGAAAAAACTGCAGGATTTGTGAGGAAAAAAAATCACTCAGGCACACACACATGTTCAACTGCAGCATCGCACGCAGCCTGGAACAACCGCCAGGAAGGTCCGCACTGCCCCAGGGGCACTCTGGAAACAGATGAGGGATGGGAGGAAGGGAAAGCTGGAGCCCACAGCTAGCATGCAACCTCGGAGGACATGCTTGGCTCCCACCACCCTGCAGTGCTTCTGTAGCCACAGCTCCCATGGTGGCTATCTCCCACTACTTTTCCTTCTGCTGCTCTTCTCATGGCATGGACTTGCTAGGCAGGCTGCATGTAGCTTCTTGCTGGGCTGCTGTTATGCTGCTGCTCATTTATAGTATTTTCACTTGTCTAGCCCTTATTTCTTTATAATCTTGAAGCAGTCCTTTCACAGTTGTCAAGGCTCATCCCTTCATTGACTGACTGGCAAGTAGTGATTTTTTTCCCCAACTTGTGCTCATATTTTTAAGGCTTGCACTGTTATCTCACACTTAAACTGTGTATTATAAAAAGACATACCCCATAGCAATCTCCAGTTCACACAGGCCAGTATTCTAGCAACTTGACTGGCCAGGGCTAAAGGAGCGTATATTTAGCATTCAGCAAAGCTAGTACAATTTTAACCACTGGGCTGCTACTAACAATGATAATACTGGTTTTCTTGGCCACCATGATGTGGTGACCAAGGTGTAGACACAGGGTGACCTTCTTTCTACTAAATGAAGAACCGTGCAGAAATGCTAGCTAACTACCAGTAGGGTTCATTTCTGCATTAGCAGATGTTCAGGTGGATGAGGCCAGAAATCCCTGCACTGCATATTGTTGTGCAATAGTTATATCTATGTTAAGGTGTGAAGAATATCAGATACCCCCTTACTGATGCTGAAATAAATGCCTGACTTGAATCAAATAGCAGCAACTTCTAATTGTGTGACAAAACCATCAATTCCCTTTAGTGAAAGAATGAAAGCTACAGTTTCTGCAGGTAGCTCTGGAATGTAATTATATCATTCATTATATCATAAAGCTTATTTTTGGATGCTAGAAAATCCATGAATACACATAATCTCAGGACTCAACTAACCTATATATCCACTATGAATGAGCACACATTATGCTTCTTAAATTTAATTAACCCAGTTATACAAATGTTTATGCTACTATATATATATATGTGTTAAGCAATATAATATTCAATTATTTTTAAATTGAAAGAGACAAGAAACTTGTTAATTGGAGAAAATTATATTTTCCAGTATGGACAATTCCAGAAGGCAATTTATATGTCTTCCTGCACATAGGTTTCCATTTTTTGAGATTTTCACAGGCAGTAAAAGCCAAAAGGAAAAGAAACAAGCAACCCTTTGTGGGACTATTCGTACTTACACCAACTGTTGTTCTGTTTCCTGTCTTAGGAAAAATTGGTTATATATACAGAAAAAGGATTCAGTACATTGAAGTTATAACTAACTCAAGAGTTTTCAGAGTTTACACACACAGTAGAACCATCATTATGCATAGCAGTATCCAAAAGCTTTATTCAAAACTTTATTCAAACCTTTAACATAGCAGAACTTATAAATGAATGTGACAATGATTATTGGTTTGGAACACTTACTTTCTTATCTCTCCCTAACATGATATAAATTATACACTGTGAAATACTTGTTAAATCACCTTCAAGGTATAATGATAAGATGAGATTTATCAACATGACAGTAAACTAATTTCAAATTGATTTATGGGAGTTGAGTATATTATGAAGGGTTTGTACTATATAACCTCTTTATCAAGGCAAGCAATGAAGCTTATTTTCTAGCATTTATACCAGATCTGGTTTTTTTCGCTGTCTTGTTTTTACAGAAACTCTTCATGTGATCAAAGGTTAACATTTACCTTGTATATATCTCATACTTTATTCACAGAATATCATTCCGACGTAATTACCAGAGAAAACGTAGCTTTACTGGGAGTTTTAGATCACCCTCTTTTTACCTATTTGGTAGAACTAGCCACAATGGAGTCACCGTAGTCACTGCAGCCACAAAGAGAAAGTACAATCCAGAATTCAGCTAAATATCTCTATTAAAAAAAAAAAAAAAAGGTCCTTATCCAGACGGTATTCTTGACAGTGTCCCGATCTACAGTGGAATTCTCCACTTCCTCTGCCTTCTTAATACAGCCGCCTACAGCAGTACTGAGTTAGCTACTGATGGAAAAATATCTTCACTGTTAAAACTTTCCACCTGTTTTTCTGTACCTAACCCATCACCCCAGCTATGGACATTTTTCCTTCTAAAACATATTTAGAAGAGATGAGCAGAATCAACATACCATTGTTCTTGAAATTTTAATTTGAATATTACAAAATCTTTGTGGATTGGGCTCTAGAGTTCTAGGAAGTAGTCTGCAGACTTGAGTGGGGACATTAAGATGTGATGCAGTGAAGTTAGTGAAGGTGTAGGTCTTTAATATGCTTTCACACTTAATGCTGTTAATAAATTGAACATTCTCCTACTTTAAGAATGTTTATGTGCATTATAATATTTTACATATAACATTCTTCTGCTAAATTTGCTGTCAGCACTCATTATGGAGCTAGAGTAAGTAGTGACCAAGTAAAACATCAAGTAAAATTAATTTGGAGTACTCTAAAGAGGGAAGTATTTACTGGTATGGTACTTTTTTCTTTCTTTTTCTATTTTCTTCTTTTTGAAAATTTCGACATTCAACAGACTGGTTAATGAATTGCTATCAAGCTCACTGCTGACTAACAACAGCTTGTATACACAAAGTACTAATTAAACTGAAAACAAATTACTAGTCTATCTCATTGAAATGGTTGTGACACAATTCACACCTTACCTATACAATATTGGCACTTAATATATAAGAGATAATTTTCATTAAGAGCTAATATTTGTCCCAATTAATTATGTTGTCATTAGTTATATATGGCATTAGCCACCCTCTTTTCCTCTTTGCCTGTTAAATTGCTATATCATTTTATTTTATCCTTTATCTACTGAAAAATAAAAGATTCATCTAGAATACCCATTTATGTATGTTTGAGCTATTATATGCACAGTATATCTCTCCTAGAAAAGTACCTTTTGACTTCTGTGAATATTAAGACTGGGTTTTTATTTGTACGGAAACTTTGATTCATCTCGTGGCTTTATCATTTATTATGAGAGAGGAATGAATTTAAGTGTCACTGTCATACTCTGGCAGTACAACTGCAAGAATCTAAAGACATTTAGACCACCAAGTCGAAATGCCTGCTTTGGATTAAGCTGACTAGCTTTCTTATCCCACTGACTGACTAGAGCCTATTATTGCAAGCTAGATGTCAAGTTCAGTTGTAGAACACAGCTATAGATTTGAAGCCTTCCCTTCCTGATAAACCTGCGTCTCTCAAAAGACTTGAGAACCTGATGTAATGAATGTTTTGAAGAGTTTACTGTTTGTTTCCTACTTTAAAAACACTGAGAATGCACATGTTAAACACCCTGTTTCATTCATTGTTAAAGGTTGTGCAAACACTCTGAAACTGTCATGTCCTTGAGGGCATCAACAGTCCTAAATGCTCTTGCCCAGACACCCAGAACTCCCCCCAGCCCTGCCCAGGGCCCAGGATTTCACATCAGCTCCCAAGGAACACTAGGTCTTGCCCCGGAAATGCCACATTTCCACACAGATCTGCCCTTCTGTGTATTGATTCCAGCTGTATATAATTTTTTTACCCTAATATAAGGTGTGGTAATACTCAGTATTTTCATGTCTAACACATTCACAGTGCCCCACTAGAACCTCTCTCACACATGTCCAGCATCCAGCAGGTCTCAGAAGACAAATCAACTTTCTTTATTTGACAAAGAAATATCCTTCCTGCTGAGGGAAAAAAAACATGAAAAAATATGACTACTCTGTGTGACAGGTTATGTCAAATTCGTTAGTACACAGAACTTCAAAATACATAGAACTTGGTTTTATTATTTTTTTCCTGAAAGAGAAAGAATTGATCCCTGGTACTGCTCTATTTTAAAGGTGTTCATTAAAAGAATATTTTGCACTAAAGTAAAATTTGTTTGAAGTTAAAGTTGCATTAAAAATTTAACTTTCATGTGTTTTTTATACTGGGACATTATCATGAAATCTGCTGCTGCATAAGCTTAAAATTTATCACTTATTGTGTTATATCAAATTCACTAAAGAATTTATTATTAAAATACACAAAAAATATTGTTTACTCAATGTATTTTATTGTAACTATATAGTAAGGATGAAAATATCAAATTATATATATACACACACAACTCACTTATGTTCCCTAACTGCAAAAATAATAAAGACATTTTCTCATAATGCAGTTGAACTGAATTTGTTGATGTATTTTAGAAATCGAGCTTTAGATAAAAATAACACATAATATTATGAAGAAATTAGCATAAGAATACATTAATGACAAAATGTTGCAAAAAAACATTATTTTTTAATACATAAATGTTATCATTGTTCTTCTCTATTTTCACACATCCAGGACAGGAAAAAGTGTCACAATTCAGTTTAAAAGATAGGTAGTAAATTATATTCGAATTATTCCTCCATTTATAGACCTCATTGAAAAGAAGTTGTGCAACATGAGTCCTGCATAATATTTTAATACTTTATATATATGCAGAGTATAATTTATATAATTTAAATTTAAACATCTGTCTCCTTTAGGTAACACAGTCTACAAATTATACCATTCTTTTACTCTTCAGAACTGATTTCAAATCACAGTCTGTAATGAAGGTGATATAAATGGAGATAAAGACCATGATCTATGCATATCTTGACACTATAGTGCTGAAATGAATGAAGAACTCAGTGGAG
>WAAG01002408.1:9462-25143 GCA_013390105.1 Tichodroma muraria | reverse complement strand
GGGGTGGGGTGTTTTTTTTCAAAGGGCTAAGTCAGCTGGCATTTAGCAAAGGCAAAAAGAGAATTCTGTTTTCTTCTTTCTGGCTTGACACTGGTACAATGGCTTATCAGAGTGCAGGACTATTTTTTTGCACTGAAGACTAAAGACTAAGGGAATAGCTAAACCCAGCCGAGCCCAGAGCTTTGCCTTATAAGGGAACTGCCCGAAAGCGCAGATCTCCGGGAAGCGTCTCCTCGGGAGAGAAATCCAGAAAGCGACGCGGTGGTGATGTGTCGGACCGGAGCTTGCAGGGATGGCCAGAGAAACAACACTCCTTTAAATAACTTTGCGAAACTTCAGCGTGAAGGAGGCCACCAGCTTCCTTCCGAGGAGCAGTGTGTGCAGTCACACCAAAGAAACAGCAACAAGTTCGCCTGAACAGGAGCCTCCTTTGTGAGAGCCAGTTCGGAGACTCTGTTGCGGGCTGGTACTTCAGCTGACTTCCCAGCTGGAAGCTATAAACACTTTCTGACTACAGGCACTTTCAGCTGGACGGAGAGAGCTCTTTCCCCTGGTTTAGGAAACGTTCCTTGTTTGTCACCGCAGGCACCAGTCTGAGCTGTCCTCTCTGACTGCTGGGGCAGATAATTCGTGCTGTGGTCCGTAAGAGCCTCACCTACGTGCAGATGTGCCAGGCAGCTCAAGCGTTCTGAGAGAGGGAACCGGGCCAATAGATTCTCCTCTCGAATCTCAGGTCCCTGCCTGAGTTCACGGTGCTGTTCGCAAAGACGCTTTGCAAAGACTGCTGGCTCAGCAACGAAGGTCATACATTTTTTAATTAAAAGGCTTAGTGGTTATGAAATGTTCCTGAAACCGGAGTGTAAGTAGACATTGAACCAGTTTTGTTTGAAGCGTAATCAATTTAAATAGATCGGCTCGTGTCTGCCACGCAGCCATGTGACCCCCCTGGGTTTGGCATCTCGCTGCGAGACAGCGCTCGCAGACGGCCTGCTGGAACGGGCGGGAGGAAGCGCAGCCCCGGTGGGAGAGCACAAGGTCTGCTTTGTACGGGAGGCAGCCTCCCGAAGCAGAGCGCCGTGGCAGCGCTCCAGCCCCCGGCCCTGCTTTGCTGCCTCTGGTGCTGCCATCGCGGGCTGTAAAGTCTGCTGTCGGACAGAAATGGAATTTGCAAGCGAGCAAATGTGGGGAACTTCCCTTCCTCGTTTTAGAAAACGAGGGCCAAAACTGAGAAATCCCCACCAGCTTGCCGTGCATGTGCACGGACTGTCATCCGACAGGAGAGCTTCACCCGGTCCCACTCGGTGCTGAGCCCGGCTTTGAAGACCCTAGCACGGGGCAGTGACCTCCAACAGTTTGGGAATTCGGTTTGGCCAGCCCGCTGCTTGGGAGGTACATGGATCCTCCCTGAAGGAGAGGGATACTTTTGAGGAAGCTGTTTAGTGTCAGGGTTGCTGTGAGTCTGGTTATGACTTCTGTGGGAGCAGGTTCTGCTCTAGAATATACCTTGAGGGCAAGTGTTCATGTTACACACGAAACCTGCTTGTGACAGTGCTCAGGTGTACCATCTGCAGCTGTTACTGGGTATGGGGGATGCTGCTGTCACATACACCCCGCACAGCTGGGGTGATTTTAGGTGTAAATGATGATAAGCTGGTGTTAATGAAAAAAAGTTTCAGGTCCCCTCACTAAAGGATCAACACTAAAAACTGATTAAAAAAATTTATATATATATATATATTGCTGTGCAGGGTAAAAATGTTTGTGCAGAAACATCTGATGCCCAAGAGCTCAGTGAGGTCTGACGAAGGAGTCTGAAGTCACGCTTGAAGAGCAGCTTTCAGAAGTGCAAGGTTGTTTCCCCACATTAATTACATACACATGTAAGTGGCTCTACAGAGGTCTGAAACATCATCTACTGAGCGCAGGTGCAGGAACGTGGCACCTTGTCAAAAACTCTTGACAGATTTTAGCAAAACCGAAGGCCTAAGGATAATTAGGAACAATAAATATATATTTTTTCACAACACTTTTTCTATTAGCACTGTAAAAATTTGAATTTAAATTAAATAATTTCCTACCATACCCCCATCAGCATTTAGTGCAGGGTCCTTTCTTCCAGAGGGATTGCTTCACTGTAAGTTGGTATTTTACCTGCTGTGTGGGAGCAAGGCACACCAGAACCTGTCACATATAGAAACACAGGGAGATAGCTGTCTCTCAGGGAAGTTAAATCTGTACACTTTCATCTCAGGCTGGAGTTAATAATTGATATCCCTCAGATGTAAGCTACCTGCTTCTGAGGAAATAAAAAACAAACATACATTCCTGCCCCAAACAAACATCCCTGTGCCTGATTTTGAGCTGCTAATGAGTAACTTTACTCAGGAAACAGGTATAAGCTCTTCTGTTTAAAACTCTTCCTGGTTAAAACTCTTGTCTTTGCCTTTGTCTTTGACTTTTGGCTTCAACACAGGATTAGGACAACATCCACACTTTCCCTAAACTAATCTTCAAGTATGCTGGTGGGGCTGGGGCAGCCAGCTTCCACGGGGATGTCCCTGACGGTGTAAAGGCAATTAAAGGGACACTGAATCTCCTCTTTGCCTTTGAAAGTACTGCAGCATCTAGAGAAGTATTCTTGAGGATCTTTTTTCTGACCTGTGCTTTCCCTAACCACTTTTCCCTACCTGGTGTCTATCCCTAAATGCACAATGTAGCTTTTTGAAGTGGACAGTCATACAGATATGTTGTTTCAGGTGGACAACTATGACTTGTGTTTGACTCATAGGTTCATCTGAGGCTCTGCTGTTGGTGGGTCTGGAGCAGCCTTGGCAGTTTGCAGCTCTTTGTTCAGCACTACAGGATGACAGCTAAATGTTGACTTGTATGATATATTTTCTTTCACTGCAGAAGGAAAATGCCAGCTTCTCTCAAGGTGGTAGTCACCAGAACCTAAGACTGTGGAAAAAACCAGCACCTCTCCCTAACAGAAAAAAAATCTGTTTGGCTATTGCTTCGCTCTTCATGAGAGACAGTATGTTTGAGCACCCATCTCTAACACTCATCTGTGGAGTCAACAGACAGCTCAACCACCATGACCATCCCTTCTTGCATCTGGAAAGATGTATGGTGCATGGTCTGTGTCACTGTTTTCTCATTACAGCTACCTGCCTATTAGCATAATCCTTTCATTGCCATTACATTGATGAATTACATGCTGCCAGGAAGGCAGTTTTCCTTCCAGACATGGCATTTGCTCCTCCAGGGTGACTGGCAGGGCTTACCTGGAAGGGATGAAGTCACACCTGGCAAGCCGGGGTGTCCTGTCTCACCACGCTTCTGTGCTTTCATTTATAGGTTCCATGTCGTTTTCCTGAAACACCATATCTCCCTCTGGTGTATGTGTTTTTTTTTTTAATTTTTAAGTTTAGACAGAATTCGGGGAACTCAGACCTGACTGTAATTTTCACATTTACTTGACAAGGGTGTGGTTTTGACTGAGCACCTATTTGATGGGGTGACACTGCCATATCCTAGTGCTGTCAGGGTGCCAGTCAAGTCTCTGGTTAGGGAGTAGACACAGGGTGTAGCAGTGCAGACTGTGAATGAAACCTGCATTACTTTATGGGCTTTACTCTGCAGAGCTGTGGAGACCAGGTATCTATCTCAGTGTTTTGTGAAGATGTCTGTTGTTTCAGCCTGGCTAAGATCTGAACTACATTCTGTACATAGAACAGAACTAACATTCTGTTACTTAAGCAGAGACTTCAAAGAAAGTAGGTCAATTAGTTGACCTGGGCTGCAAACCTTTATTTTTGATGTAGGTAGATGTATTTTGTCTGTGCTGATGCATCACCTAGACAGCTTGTAAGTGGTGTTTGTGGTATGACTCTTATCTGGTGCTGCCACTCAAGGAGGTGATGATGACTAACAAGATGGTCAAGTTGCCATCTGTCTCTTGGTGGCTTTACTGTCTCACGTGTTCTGTATGGCAACATTGACTCTGGGCAGCAAGCAAGGAGGAGGAACTTCCCTCAGTGCTGCCAAACCACATGAGTTGTGCTGGACACAGGCAGTATCAGGGGTGACTCACAGGATGATGTGTCAGCTGTGTGACCTTCTGAGCTGGGGCCTGGAGCCAGCTGGAGACCACTGACCAGCTCCCTCAAGATAACTCATGCTTTCTTTGTTACTGTCATGCAGTCTCTTCAGTGCCATGGCTGCTGTCATCTTCGTGTCCCAAATCAGCTGATGAAGCACTTGACTGCTGATAGTCCTCTCAGTCCCCTAGCAGAGCCTGAGTATTGAAATGAATGTGGAGAGGTAGGGGCAGGATTCACCTTCAGATGAACAAAAAGGATCTGTTCTACCTGCCCCGTGTAAGAGCTCCTGGGATGATCTAGTGTATAAAAAAATCTAAGTGCTTAAACACACTACCCATATTATTGCAAATGCTTTTCAAACAGAAGACATTGTACTTGTGTAAGTATTTATATAGAACTATGGCTGTGGTATTATGGCCTCTTTTATCCAGCACCTTTGCCAGGGCAGGAAAAGCTTGCTTTGTTCTGTGGCACTGTCAGGCTGCTGAAAGCCCTTGCTTCATTTATCTTCAACTCCTTGGAGGTGCTGAGGGCCGCCAGCCAGGCTGCAAGGCGAGAGTGATCATGGCAGTCCCTTCCAGCAGCAGCTGGGGAGGATGTTTTTGTGAGCTGGGCACGCAGCACCGGTACACAGGCCTGGGCTGTGCACACCTGAGAACGCGGAGGGGAAGCCTTGCACGCATCTGTTTTAATCTCTAGAGTCTAGAGAAGAATATCTGAATATCTGCGTGGGTTCACAGCGAGTGTGTCAGTCCTACACATGGGAAGGCTGCCCAGAAGTGTGGAGATGTGCCAGCAACTCTTATTTCAAGTGCTCGGGTAGGTCATGGCTGTGCTCTGACTGACTGACTGACTGACTGAGCAGCGCCTGCTCCCTTGCATATCCTCCCTGTGTCTGATCCACACCGCCCTGGGCATCCAGGAAATCCTTTCCACTGAGTCAGAGGAGGGATCCTGTTGTGTAACACGCAGGGCTTGCAATCCATCATGGCTTCAACACAGGATTAGGACAACATCCACACTTTCCCTAAACTAATCTTCAAGTATGCTGGTGGGGCTGGGGCAGCCAGCTTCCACGGGGATGTCCCTGACAGTGTAAAGGCAATTAAAGGGACACTGAATCTCCTCTTTTCAGGGGTGAGCAACAGCCACAGGACTTGCCAGGGAGAGCCAGCAGGCTCCAGGTCACAGCTGCTTCCCATCATTTCCATTTCCTGGATAATAGTGCTCATTTCTTTCCAGATTTTACTAGCCTGGGAACGCAATAACATCTGTTCCTCCAGGTTTCATTGTTCTCAGAGTAGTGACTTCAAGTGATATTTATCTCTAAATGACAATTATAAAGATTATAAGCTTGCCCTGCCTCTGCCTTTGGCTTTTTGCTAAACAGTTTCTGCTCTGACTTGCTCATGATGCCAGCTCCAAATGCCCCTCTTCCCACTGCTCAGGGAGCTCCAAACGCCCCTCTTCCCACTGCTCAGGGCAGCAGGCAGAGCTCCGGTGGCTGTGTCCGTGCCAGGAGCCCTGCTCCCGTGTGCTGCCCTGTGTCACACAACTGCTGGACAGATCGGCAGTGCCACTACAACATACTGTGCTATAGCCAGCTCTGCTAAGGATTCACAAAATGCAAAGGTATGTTCAATCTGCTGCACTAATAGGAGTTAAAAAAACCAAAAAGGCTCACGACAATGATAATAACCAGATTATTTTCTTAGTAAAAACCACCTCTTTAAATGGCGGCTTGCATGTGGAAGCCTGCACTCAGAATTCTGGATTTTTTTCTAGTGGAATGTGGCATCGTTCCTCTCTATAGGATCACTTATGGAACTTAGAAACTTTTTTTTAATTCTTTTTTTTTTCCATAAACCCGAAACTAATTAGCTTTGGTAAGAATGCTTACCTTGTGATTACCTGTAGCATCATTCCTCATCGCTGTTCTCTTCTTGTAATATTATTATTATAGGGTTAAAAAAATATGTAATTCTCTAGGAAGGAAAAGTGAAGCAATTAAGAATCATTTTATTCTCATGCAGCCCAATTCTAAAGTATTTCAAGCACTGAGCTGTTAGTGCCTTCAGTGGACAGCCTTGTGACACCTGTGAGGAAGGCATTTATATAAGTGACCTCTCTCTTGGGCCATGGCATGGCCTTTGCACACGGGCAGGCGTGACCCAGTGGACTGAGTGTTCCCAGGAGATCCCTTTCTGCTCCAGAGAGAGTGCCCTGACATCCTTCTGCCCACTCTGCTTCGAGGTAATGTGTAACAGACTGCCAGACCTTTTGGGAATAATCTTCTCCATCCACTTGCGGCTCTGATCTGAAACCTCTGAGAGCTGAAGGTTGAGCAGTTCAGGTTCTGGCTGGAAGACGCAGCTGACTTTCTACGTGAACTCTGAAACAGGCACTCAAAGGTTGCACCTGTGACTTCGTGGCACAGCTGCCTCTTACTCATGCCCTTGAACAGAGAAGACCAGGAGGTAACAGAGGTATGGACAAACCAGCTCTGTCCTGCTACAGGCAGGCTGAAGCCAGTCTGCTCTGCTGCTGCTCTCTTTGGAGCACAGCATTCCCAATATGGAGTTTCAGCAGTACTCAGCTTCAAAACTGGTCTGTGACTGTCTGTGTGGGTGACAGCCACCTGGTGACTATATTGCTTCTGCCTTCATCTCATGCATGTGACGTTCTTCCAGTTTTTAAGATGGAGGTCTCAGTGTGCCAATAAATGTGGCCTAGACATGAGAAACATGCAAGAGACACACAAATAAGCTGGCAGAAAAGCACAGCTGTAATGCTGCTGAAGGTGCTCATTCTTTTTCTCCTCCCTGTAATGTTTATTTGGCAGCTTTGGAGCCAATTCTGTCCAATCTATTTGGGGATAGAAAAAAAAGCTACCAACCTTTTTTCAGAACTATGTGGGAAGAGCACTGTTCCTCACTGTTTTCTTTTTCCATACAAACACTTATCCTGAGCTAGACTGAATGCCATTCAGGTGGGGTGTGCCAGGCATCCAGAGCCTGGCCAATCCTCAGGAAGTGATCAGCAGCATTCCATCACACAGATCCTTCTGCTTGTCCTGAAGTACAGGGTTATTGGACTGAACTGGTGGATGTTTCAGCTCATTACCTTCATAAGTTAATGGTTCTTGTTGCTCAAATTAGTACTGAGATGTAAATTAGCCTTTTCCCTCTTATCTGTTAAATAAAGGGTATAATCTCTATATTCAGGATGTTTCTAGAAGATTATTACTCACTAGCATGTGGTTTGATTGATTAGTTCCAGTTCTAGCAATCATTAACAACTACTGGTAGTTTAAGAATTATTTCTTATTTCAAAGGGTGGAATTTATTTGGCTTCACACCAAGGCAGGTTCAGTAAGTCCTGCTAGGCAGTTACCTTTCTCTTCAATCATACTTCTGTGTAGAAAGGCAATACCTTCTATTGCTTGTACTTTTTCAACTTTGAATTTCACCTTTAATGTTAAGAAAACATGTTGACATATCAAACAATGTAACTAACAGACAAAGCAGAACAAAATGATTTAGGCTATTTTTTTCCTTTTAGATTATGCTTTCCCTAATAGAATATATCAATCAAAAGACAGAAATACAACTTAAAAGGTAGAAAACCAGAAGAAAAACTTGCAGAAATGTGCAAGGTGAGATAAATCAGATAGAATTGCATGAAAATATGCATAATGAAAGTGCAAGAAATGAAACAAATATAACTTCTTAATTAAACACGACTAATAGGGCATGTGTCTTCCTATCTTGAGAGTTTGTAACTGCTGCAATCATGATACAGTAAGTCAAAGCTGGAGAGGAAACAGAAAGGTGGCTGAATGTTTTCCTAACCATAAATACGTGAATAATTACATGTATCTGTTTTACATGCCTTCTATCCCAAAATACTCAATATAGTTCACTTTTTATTTGTTGCCTTAAAGTATTTTTAGCTGAAAATATCTTCTCTACCACATCTGGGTTGCTCAATATGCCACTGTTCTCTGACTCTGTTTTAGCAGAGCCGATCCTCAAGTATCCAATGGGACTTCAGTCAAACACAGCACATAATAGCAAACGGCCTGAAGACAAAACAAAAATTCCTATTGAATGGACCACAGTATGGCCTATTAGATTTGTTTTCAAATTAGGCCCATGATGTCTTGGTAGGGCCAAGGTAGTGTATTACAAGGTTACTTTCTGTGCGAGTATATGGCAGAATAAGAGATGTTCAAGTAACTCCAGAATTTATAATTCCTAAAGTCAATATAATCATATTATTCAAATAGGCAACTGGTTTGGCTTTATGCCTTATTGTAGGGGTATCTAATTGCCCAAAGCTCCGTTTGTTGATCGAGGAACCAGATGAAACTTTATCTAAATATTCCAAATATCCAAGCACGTGGTCATCGTTTAAAAACTGCCTGTGACAGGAAGGCTGTGAAGTCTGTTATCTGACAACATCCCTTTCCTGTTGTACGAGGCCAAGTGTACAGAGAGAAACAAAATTATCAGCATTTCTTGGCTGCTGCTCTTCCTTTGAGCCCTTCTCCAGCATGTTAATTCAAAGCACCTCAAGACATGTTCACAGCCTTATGTGAAACTCACCTTTCTCAAAGCAGAGAATGATGACCTGTCAATTTGTAACCCAGCTTGTTTCACTTCTGTTTTACAGCGTGACCCAGTTCAATAGCTGTCTCAGGACAACTGTGAGGGAGTGACAAGCCATGGCATGTGCGTGGGGAATGAGTGGTGTTGCCACCAGAGTTCATGTAATGGGAGAAACACACCAATTTCCACATCACAACCCAGTCAGTTGAGGTAAAAGCCCAAATAATTAGGTCTAATAATGCTATGAAAAGTATGCTGAGGGCTAAAAATACTATTTAAAAAGTAGAGTTTCTTGTCTTATATGTTTTCCCATCAGCTCCTGACTTCAGTGAGAGTTGTTTCAAGCCCTGTCTGAAGAGATGGAGCATTATGGAGCAGTTAAAGATGATGTGAAGAAGTTCTGTGACAGCAGTTAACATTACCAAAGCACAAACCTTTGGCTTCCACAAGCGTTCCAAATGCACCAAAAATACCTTACAAAATTTTTGAATGTTCTTCTCCTTGGAATTTAGGATGAACATAGATGTGTTTAAGAAGTAGACTGGTTTTTAGCGAAAACATGTACTTTTTAAATCTTGGAATTCAGTTTTGCAGATCTTCTGTCCCCTGGCCTACTGTTGCGGAACTGCTCAAAAGTCCTTGGATAAACATTAAATATCCTTGGAGTGTGAGGGTACACCATGTGCTACTGGAAGTGCTGCTGTTCTTTCTCCCTTTCACCTCCCTAAGAAAGTTACATGTTTATAAAGAGAGAAATAGATGTAGGAGAAGGAGGGAAATCTTTCAAGGTTACATCCTTCAAGAACTAAAAAACTTGTCTGTTTTCTCATTAGTCTTTATGGGACCTTTTGTTTCTAAGTAAACAGGAGACTTAAACTTTCTTGCAGCTTGGAAAGAGACTGGCAACTCACAGTTGCAGAGGGAGGCTGAGGACTCAATCACCTGAAGTGTGCATTTCTCTTCCCTCAGTGCAGCAGCAGAAATGAGAGGGTGCCAAAAATATCAGGACAGAAAAAAGCATGTGGTTTTGCTGATTAGTTTGTCATTTCAGAGGTAGTGGGATTTTGTTGATGCTGGCATTATACCCAATCAGAGTGTTTTCTATGTACTCCAGAGGAGCCTTCTGGAAGTGGAAGACTTTTAAACTATTTGGAATACCACTTATGATGAGACAGTTTCCATTACAATCTGACTGCTTGTTTTGCTTGCTTCATTTTGCCTTGTTTTGTTTTGTTTCTCTGCAGGATGGGAAGCCCTCCTCTTAAGACTGGATGCTTTGTCAAGCTTAAGTTTCTACATGGCCACAGGTATTTGTGAAAGGATAAAACCAGGGCTTTTCCTTCATGGAACAATTTAATGGGATGCACTTTTATACTTAGACCTGAAAGCTTGCACCTCTCCAAGGGTCTTTTTAATGTGCTGAAATTCAGAGCTGAAAGCAGCCAGCTTAGGACAAAGGGAGGATGCAGTGCACACTGGCTTCTCCATCACTTCAGAGCTGAGGTGGCACATGCAGATCATGTAATGGATTTGGGTTGGAAGGGACCTTAAAGACCATCTCATTCCAAACCCCTTCCATGGAGAGGGCCATCTTTCGCTAGACTAGGTTGCTCCAAGCACCATCCAACTTGGCCTTGAACGCTTTCAGGGATGCCACAGCTTCTCTGGGCAAACTATGCCAGGGCCTCATCAGCCTCACAAATGAAGAATTTCTTCCCTGTATTTAATCTAAACCTGCTCTCTGTCAGTTTGAAGCCAATTGCCTTGTCCTGGCACTGCATTCCCTTGTCAAAAGCCCCTCCCCATCTTTCCTTAGGGCCCTTTAGGAGTCTAATGACTAAGGTGTTAATGGTCAGCCAGTGACTGCCCAGTGCTGTGGAGCTTTGTGCATGACAAGCCAGCTTGTGGTCAGCCCGAGTGCTCTGACCTCCGCCAAATGCCAGCACCAATTTTCCATGTCTATTTTCAAGAGCAATGAGAGATGAGCCCACGGGCTCCCCTGAGCTCCCTCATGCATGCTCACCTCAGACATATCACGGGGCAGTTGGATGATGTTGTCACTTGTTTCTTTTTGCTTGCACAGGGTTACCAAGGCTAATATTTGAGGACTGGGTATGCAGACAGAAGATCCAAATTTGTTCCCTGGCCTCCTGTAATATCAGGACTGCAGTTTAAGAGATGTAATCAGAATTAAGCATTAAATGTGATTGTGGGTGGAATGCACGGGGTATGTAAGAGTACGATTTAGGTATATTGTTGTGCAAATAACATGCAGTGTGCTGAATGCAGCAAGGCATGCTTCTCTGTTAGCTTCTGAAGGTGGATGTTTTGGCGTGTGAAGAATTTTACATCTGAAAAATAATGCTATGACTGATAATGAGCATGAGGAACGATGGTGCTGTCTCACCAGCCAAGATGAAAGGAAGTAGGTTAACAAATAGAGTAATAGGAAAAAAATGTGCCAGTCTTTGCAGGTCATCCTCAATAACTACTTCTGTGATTTGCTTGCTCTTGTTATATATGCTAGAACATATCATATGTTGTCTGTTAATCACGCTAGGAATGTCCCAGGCCCTTGTAGTCTTTCTTCATGTCAGCTTCGGAAAATCCTCCAAATATTCTTCCCTTTGAATTAATTTCTCATTGCCTCTGTTTGCCTGGAATGTGAGTGATATGAACTGAGCTATTGACTCATCGATGTGCTATGCAGGGAGGGCATTTTTGATTTTATTTTTATTGCTTGTCACTTGAGGTCACTCCCTCAACCATTACTTTCCAGTTAAATAAATCCTCTGAATGTTTTCCTCCTTGTTGGATTTCTGAGCTATGATGCCCAAACACTTGAACATTCATTTTCTTAGATTAAATAGTAACTATTTACTGCTTATGCTTCTATGCTCAGAGGAAGCTGTTCTGTATCCTCTGTACAATGCAACGGGAATGTTTCTTGGGACTGAGCACTTTTCCCTTGAATCAATATAAAAATGTTACCCAAAGGTGCAGCAAGTTAGCCTCACAAAAGAAAAGAGTATTCTTAGGAACTGCTGCTAGAATAGGTAGAAGTACTTGAATAGATAATAATCGTTCCTGGTCCTTAGTTGTCTTTTGGAAAGCATTACCCCACAACAAATGAAATGGAGCCAACATAACCATTTAAAATAGCAAAGTAAACAGTTCATGTCGTAGTCAAGATAATCCTTAATTTCTGCTGCTTATCTGAGATCTGCCCTGCTGATCTGATGGGAGGATTTAACCTTCCTGAAAGCTGTTATCAGTGTATGGGCTTGAACTGAAAAGACCTCTTTGCACCTGCTTTTTAGAGCCCTTTCTCCTAGGAGATTAATGCTGCTATGCCCCTTTTAGAAAGGAAACCTCGGAAATAAAGATTATTTTTAGAGAGCTATACTAGGAATATTTTGCTACAATACAGCTTAAGGGAAATACTTAAAAAATAATGTCTATTTAAAAGATCCTCTTTTTTTCTTTCCTGAAGAATCTTGTTGTCTTAAATTCAAATATTTTTTGTCTTACAAAAGAACATGTATATTTGTGGAAATTAAAAAGAGAATAATTGGCTTATGGTTGCTGCTGGTTGTGTAACCAGCAAAAAGAAAAGCTATGGGGAATTTTAATTTCAAATTTCTTTGCTCTGTGTGGAAACCATTTTGCAATTTTCTGTTTCTCTTGGGATACTGTGTGAAACACAGAATGGCAGAGCAGATGGTGTGTCTTCTCTTTCCAAAGAGACGAGTAATATCACTCTGTTCAAAGGAGAAGTCTAAAGGTGGTTTCACTGGGATATGGTAAAGCCCAGTCTAACATCTGGATCAATAGAAAAATCAGTGTCAGTTTAACAGGTTTAGTATATAACGCTTTTCCCAAGCAAATAGTTGTGGTTTTGATGCTATTTTTACTACATTTCTTATGGCTTATTTTAAATTGAAAAAGAATAAATCTATCTTTAGATTAAGACTCTCTGGTATACCTGTGCCAGTGGGAGGAGGGGAGAGAATCAGTGGGTGAAACATCTCAGGCTTAGTCATAGTAGGAGCAAGGAGTGATGGCCTGAATTATGCAGCAAAAGTTCTCAGAATAGTGAATGAGTCACTATTGCCCTTGAACTTTCTGTATCTGAAACTATATTTATCATTTTGCATTGTTCCCAAGCTGTGTATTTGTAGTCCCACACAGAGAGCAACTTGCGTTTTCTGCCCTCAAGAGCTAAAACACAGGCAGGGGAATTTCCAGGGAGAGAAGTCAAGGATCAGTTTCTTTAGGTGAGTTTTAAGAAAAGCTTTAATGAAGGATACCTGCAGTGGGAGACAACTAATGTACTAATGTGAATACTGAAAGGTTAAATAAAGGAATAAGGCAATAGCATACAAAATAAAAAAAAAAATTAAAAAAATATAAAAAAAGGAAGTGAGTAAAATGAAAGAGTTGCCATAGGGTCAAGTATCATGGGGTACTGTTTTGAGAGGCAAATATTTTTGTGAATGTAGTAGCTTTTTCTTTTCCTTCCCACCACCTTATCTGCAATGTTCTGAACAGAAATCAGGGCACTAAAAGAAAAGATCCAGATCATTACATTTTTTATTCTTCCACTTCTTCTCCCCTTACAGTATAAGAGACTAGGTAAGTTTTTGCACCAGGTTGTGGCTAAACAGCTGGCTTAGAAGAGTGCAGCTGTCACACTGGCAAACCGCTTTGGCACGAAAAATTCAGAATCTTGTAGTGTCTGCAGAACTGTGTGTTCGATTAGTGACCAAATGCACATTCTGGAAGAGGCAGCACTCACTGTTGCTGGTCTTAGAGCAGCAGACTCTGTAGAAAGAATGGAAAAGGTGCTTGAGAGAATTCTATCTTTAGAGTATTTTACATAACAGAATTTTAAAAATGAGAAATATTATTATTGGGCGGCAGGATAAAAGAGGCAGTATTGGCTTGCCAAAAAGGACTTAGCAAATGGAAATCCAAAATTAGTTCCAGGAAATATAATAGGTAACGTAATAACTACGTGAGAACTGCAGGTACTTTGCATTTTTGTATGTGAAGTTACTGCAGCACAGGATTACACATCCCACACTGGTATTTCAAGTTTCCTTGATCAGTGGGAAGAAAAACCATTGGTGTGTGGAGGCTCATTTTATAGGCATAGATTATCAGCTATCTATATCTTCTTCCAAAAACCCTCGTGGCTGTTGTGACAATTTATTAGCATAGGGAACTCCTGTGAGTATTTGTGCTGCCGGGTAGGTAGAAGCACAAGGCAAGACTATTCTCCATGTCTATTTGTAGTTACCTCAGAGGGCATGAAAAATGGGTAACAGAAGCCTCTCTGTTTTATGGGGGTCTTTAAGAGCAATTTACTATGCCTAGACAGCTGAGACTTCCAATCTGGGGGGTGGTGGAAAACAAAATATCAGTATCTTCAGAGTAAAACACTTCCAATAAAGTGTGTAGCAAGATCATTTTAACTCAGAATTGCAGCTTTTCCACCCCCACCTCTGCCAAACATAATAAATATACCAGATGAAATAAACCTCAGTGCATGGGGAAATTGTTCGCAAGGAAATTTACCAGTAATAAACTCACAGCTTCACAAGTATTTACATTTTTGCTTCGAAAATGAAAGTTCCTAAGCTGAGAAGACTAGGGACAATTAAAAAAATGGTTTGCAAGTTGGCGTTACTGAGGAAGTAGGATGACAAGAAATTTTGTCTTCTACTGTTACCCATAGTGGATACAATTTGCTAATATAGGTTTGTACTCATTCAGGACAAATTTAGCAGTTGGTGATGTGAGCAAAGTTTCACCGAGTAACTGCAAAATCTGTGACTTCCAAAATGCTGTATCCTGACAGCTGTGACAGAAGCTTAAGTGTATATAAAGAGTGACATTTACACCTTGTACTGAAGCCGTGCAGTTATTTTCTGCTACTTTTCTCTGCTACATTTTTGCCTTTAGGACTTCACAACCATGGGAACATCCAAACTGGGATTTGTAGGTGAGCAGCAGCAAAATTACACTCTGATTAAATGCTTGATGATGTGGACACGAAGAATGGCCGCACCCAGTTCACCTAGGCATCCAGGTGGTTGATTTTTGTGGGTTTGTGTTTAATTTATTTATTTTCTTAAAAAACAAAAACTTCAGACATTTGACCAAGACTTACAGCCTCCACTGTAAGTTCCGGCAACGAACTATGCAGTTAACCTTTTATTGAAAGTACGTGGAAACCCCTTAGTAGCTCTGCTCCTTGCCAGAAGCGTTTGACCCAAAGAATGTGGGAACAACCATTCCTGCTGAGGGTATTTGCAAGAGGCTCCTGTTCCCTGAGCCCTTTCCTAGGGGTGCCTTGGTGGGTGATGGATGCAGGCCCTGTGCATCCTTCTCTTTTCTCTGCGGTGACCACTGACAGGACTGAGGGAATGGCCTGAAGTTGTGCCAGCAGAGGTTTAGGTTGGATATCAGGAGAATGCTTTTCACCCAGAGGATGGTCGGGCAGTAGAACAGGCTCCCCAGGGCAGTGGTCACGGTACCAGCCAGACAAGAATTAAAGAAGTGTTCGCGTTCGCACAGGGCTCTCAGGCACAGGGTGAGGTTCTTGGGGTGTCCTGTGCAGGGCCAGGAGTTGGATTCAATGATCCTTGTGGGTCCCTTCCTACTCAGCATATTCTGTGATCCTGCCGGCACGGCAGAGGCGGTGCACTTCGTAATCAAAAACATACAGTTTTAAAAAATGGCCATATCCATGGCAACCTGAACCCGACACCGCCGCAGCCCAGCCCGCTCCCAACGCCTTTACACGTCGCAGAGCGAGGGAGGAAAGGAAGGAGGGAGGAAAGGAAGGAGGGAGTGAGGCGGCGCCGCGGGCCCCCCTCAGCGCTCCGGCTCCGCCCGCTTGGGGCGCTGCTGCTCCCGCCCCGCCGGCCGCGCGCGACACCAGCGGCCCCGCGGGGAGACTC